>JXSR01S005006.1:0-19882 GCA_000969725.1 Ophiothrix spiculata
ATATCACTTTATTATGTAGGTAAGGAAATTAGGTAAGGCTTTCAAAATTCCTTTGCTGCAATTTTATAAAAAAGGTCAGTTTTTATGTATTACATTGTGCAAGTGATGAAATAAGATAAAGTTTTCAAAAATCGTTGTTTGAAATTTTGAATCGTAATCTAAACATGATGAAAAACACACTTAAGTTGTCCTGACAGGTTGTGATATTTAAAAAAGTGAGGAATGAGAATGATGTCTAAAAAAGTATCGCCAAATTTTTTTCCCCTAAATCGTGCACTATCTATTGTTATGTTATGTTATGATTTTGTGAGGGAAACCACAAGTGAATATGATGTCCTATAACATAATGTACATCTCTTTATGTATAAGTCTCTTAAAATGTGGCTGATGACCAACCTCAATGAAACCGGTGACATAATCCACAAGGACAATATTTCTCATGGACCAAATTTTCTTTAGGAATGAACAATTTCATTTTTTCCCATTTAGTCAAAAAAAATTTGACGGTGGTATTGTTTACGAATTAGCAATTTCATGTTTAAAATGGTGAAATAATGTTCGCATCACAGCAAATTTTGAAGTGCTTACTGATCGGTAGTATTTTACTACATTAATTGCACTGGTAATCGCTATCACTACCTTTTAAATCAAACATTTAATTAGACAACGATTCTATGTTGCAGTGATCAAGTAGATTGATTGATTAAGTCAATACCATAGTTAGTTTGGTCTTTTCATGATATCACTTAATCTAACTTTGACAAGCACTATGGATTAAATATTGAAAAAAAAAACTACTCTGTATTTCTCGAATGATAAAAAAAAAATGAATTTGGAATGTTTACCACTGAGTTAAAATTTTCATAGTCTCATTTGAGTTTCGCGGATTATTCCAATCATTAACATTATCTAGAAACTCGAGGTCACTATGCAATAAATTTCTATGGATGTTATTAACGGATTATTTCGATTATTAACATTGTCTTTAGAAGTTCGAGGTCAATATGCAATCAGTTTCTCTGGATTTAATGGATGGTAAACAAATTAACAAATTTCAGCTAGCTTCATATTCGTTACAATAACAAATTTGTTTTGCACGACTAAGTTTGATTTGTTAAATTAAACCATTTATTTGACTAATACTTTTATCATTGAGTTCACGAAAAATTATAAATGATAGTGATTACAAAAAGAGAATGATCAGTAAAGTAAGGATACATATATCAATGTTATTACTTTAAGGCATGTTAATAGTTGGTACATTTTACTAAACAACAGCTGGTGAAACTGATTCCAAATTAAAAACATCACGTATAAAAATATAATACGTTTTTCTTAGCACATGCAAATATCTGGAATTATATTTTGAAATGTAAACCAGACACCTGTGTCAATGTTTATTTAGAGACCATAAAGCCCAACATCTTAAATACGTTAATATTCAACATGGGAAAGTAATAATATTTAATGAAAATCAAAAAAATTGAATCTTTAAAAGAAATTGATTTTCATTAAATTACTGTCCAATGTTGAATATTAACGTATTTAAGATTAAAGTTATCCAATCTCAGTTTATGCAACGAAAATGACAATAAAAATGATAACAAGAAAATGTGCACAATAAATTTTTGATTTTTATACAATAACACAGAGAAAAATGTTTATTTGATTGATACTTGATCACGAGTGTCCAAATATGCCATGGTTTTAAACAATCCAATTTTTCATTATTTTACATCTGACCTTTCTAGAAATACATTAGAATTATTTCACGCTGAATTTGAACCATTTTCCATCAATCATTTTTATGAATTGCCAACCCTTCAACTATATACTTACTTTCCAGATTCCTGTGAACCAATACGCTTTTAAGTCAACCTTGAGTCCACAAACAATCTGACAATAATACATCTATTAGCGATAGCTATTTGACAAAGGCCGTTTTAACTTACTCTTAAATGTTTTGGAATATGCAGAGTGTAAACAAACACCTCTATGACCTTAAACAATTCCGGTGTAATGAAATACAGCGTCCGTGTGATTGAAATGTCCTAGCTACTATTAAATTGTGTAGAATGTACTTGTAAATGTGCGATCAATAAATCATCGATTGTGACTGATTCCGTGTAGTTCAATTAGACCCGGACTCTTGGTTATAGGGGACACTCAGTCTCATTACAGGTTGAGATGTTTCCTTATACGCCGATGGAAGTGCAAATACCTTAACAAAAAAGCTTTTTAAAATAAGGTATTTTTACTTAGTCATAATTATAAAAGGGTCTACATGCAGATAAAATGCTAAATAAAACCCAGTGACCCTTAATACGGTTTCGAGAAAAACCAGACCGTTTCATTTCGAAATACAAAATGTTGAAAAATGTGTTTCTTGGAAGTAAATGAATGGGCAATATTAATATCCAGACACGCAATAGGTGTTTATGATAAAAATATGATTATGGTTGGTTTTTAACCTTTTAACTTTCAAGCTCTCTTTCACGAATTTGTCCATTATTGTGTATACGAAGAATCATGATATCTAGATGGGTAGAAATTTGTGGTTGATCCTTCCAAACTATAATACCATATTTATTTGTCTTAATCATTGAAAACTATAAATTACGTGGGTGATGTTTTTGCTTATGCACTGACAGATTTAATTCGATGTCACGTGAGCAGAAAGACAATGACCCACATACCGAATCTTTTTTTTTTATTTGCGTGTGATCATAGTTTGTGTCAAATATTTTCTATAAGCATCAGATAATGTATCTAAATATTGGAAGGTTTGTTTTAAAATATACATGAGGAGACAAAATATGTTATTTGACCGAGTTAGAGTCACATGAATTTATCATATTGTGATAACAAGGATGAATTTTGTCTTTAAGAAAACACAATGGAATTATTTAACAATAATATCGAAGTATTTGAAAAAGGCATTTAGAAACAGACTCTTACAAATCATTAGCCAAAATGTTAAGTACTTTCTAGATACCGAATAACCAATTTATCATTTTTGTTGAAACAATCAGCTTTTAAAGCAACCCTATGTCCACAAACAAACTGACAATAATGCGGCAGCTAAGCCATGCTTGCTTGAGAGAAATCATTTTAAACATATGCCAAATCATTTGGAGTATGTAGAGCGTAAAAAAAAATACAATTGTGTGACCTTAAACATTGCCGTCTTCAGATATGTAATCACAACCAATACGGAAGTGCAAAGTCTTTAGACGAAAATGTTGTGTAAAAATGTCTTCACTTATCTTATAATAAATGAACAATCTAAATGACGACGTTGAGGCTAAGTCGAAGTAATCTTTTATCGAATAGGAACATATTTTCAATTGCAAAAATGAGACATGTATTATTTGTTTTATATAACTCATTAACATTTGTGTTACTTTATACATTACATATAGGTATAGTTTTATATATCTATTGTTTTGACGTATTATATTTATTTTGATACTTTTTTGCTTACTTGATTTTTGACAAAACTAAGAATACAGTTTTACCTCTGTCTTACGCATAATCAGTCAGAAATAATAAGAGTAGATGATTGTCGTTCTTTTTACACGTCACCATCTAGGTTAACAACCTGTTACCCTTATTTAGTAAACTAAAAGCTGATGTAAGTCAACAAGTTTAGAGAGTGCATAAAATGTCAGGTAGTTCCCGACTACCCTTCTCTTCGGTAGTATAGACCTCTCTGTGGTATTCAAGACTCAAAGCCTTCTCAAAATAAGTCAAGCTTATGTTTCTCATGACAGTAGAAAGTAGGTCATCCATATCAAAACAACAAAGTAATACTACATTGAGCTAATATTATAAAAAAGGACTCGTTATTTACTTTTTGTTGATTGAAATATATGCAGAACATGTGGATTTTTAAAATAAAGAACGGCTCTAGACGCACCATTAGTTTCACGTTCAAATCCATTATGGTCCCATGATGAACTTCGGCTTTATGGGAACTAAGATCCCCTGCACACCGGAAATCTACTTCATTAATAATATATATATGAAGATTCAAATTAAGTTTGAGCTTACCCTCCGTATCGCTGGTATTCAAATTGTATGCAAGTAATGAAAACACCATTAGAAACGTATGATCTTGTTTGTTTTCATGTACATTGATTGTTGAGACCATGCGAAATTTAAATTGATTCGCCTACATAAGGCGAGTCGTCACTAGACTTCCTCACCAGAGTGAGAACTTCTCTCCTACTAAATTTTGTGATATTTGTATAATCGACCCATCAAGGTCGAATATTTTTGTATGTTTATATTAAATTGATATTCAAGTACAAATGAAGAGTTGAATTACAAAACGCCCTAGAGACCATTTTCAGAAATGAGTTTTTGATAGATTCTTACAGATCTTTAACTTATGCATCATCCTGGCAAAACATTTTGTTGAAAAATCTCCCTAAGTGGGTTAAAATCCCGAAAATATTACTTTACTGCCCGAATATGTACATCGTATGACCGTATTTGAGCATAAAGGTACATAATGTCAATACATGTTTTTTTATTAAACATGCTCAGACGTTGAAATTTGGTATTTATAAAGTATATCATAGCCTAATAAAGAATTTAAAAATACATTTATTATTTTGATATACAGGGTTTGAATTTGACAATAAAACTTTGCATGCTGTCATTATTACCACTAATACTTCAAAAGATGCAAAAATCTCGAAATGTCTGGGAAAAAGTCTGGGGATGATGCTGAACTTGTCCAATGCCCCTTTAAAACTTTGGAAGATAAGTGGTTCTTAAGTTGAAATTTGATGAGTTGTCCTGCAAAACGGCTTATGGCTCATTCTCCGATAAACCGTGCAACTTTGGTTAGAGAAATGTTGAAATTTCGACTATTAATAACTCATGAAAAACATACAAAATCATAAACTCTTATGGTTTCTGAAGAAGAAAAAGTGCATGGGAGATGTTTTAAAAATACCTGATATTTAACCATTGTATTCCCTATACCTATCTGTCGTTTCGTATCTGTTTGAATCTTTTTTTTAAATATTTATTATTGAGAAAAATTAGTTTTCTTACAAACTTGATTTTTACACTAAATTAGAAGCTCTACACATACTACACTGTGGTGTAGTATTTCGCTCATAGTGTACTGCGTTTTGCGAGAAGGCAGCAAAATGTGCGTTTCGTATCTGTCGCGACGTGACAGTCACATAGGTTTTTTTGATATTATTATCCTTGTAAATCATTACTGTAAATACATATTTCTATATAACATATATGTTATTCAACACTGAAGTTTACTTGATAAACCTAATGCGGAATCATCCATCAACAAATTCATTTTCACACTTTGTTATCGATTTTAGAATCTGCTTCGTATCTGTTTGCAATATTGGCGACATGCTTTATAAAGCTCTTATGCCATATCAAATACTTAATATAATTAAACTTTGTATGTCCTTATCAATACCTATTACGGGCTGTTAAATAGCGTGCAATGCGTTTGATATGCCCGAATATTTTAGGAACGGGGGCACATAAAACATAAAAAGTATGGCTGGCGACATGGGGAAAAGTAACGATTTTGCATTTTCAGATCAATCGTTATCTACTTTCCTGGAATGATAAATTGTTCAGCTTCACACATATTACTAATGTGACTCTAATGTATCACCTAAACTACTCAAATCATTTGTAGTAGGTTTAACAACGTTAAACAAGCAACACGAACATGAGCGACACCAAAACGGCAAAGTTGCACACTTTATCGGAAAATAAGCCTTATGTCCATTTCAACAAAAAATCAATAGCCAATTGATAAAAAACTATTTGATTAATTATCTAAATTACACCTTATTTTCAATACATATAATGAAAGAATTACTAAAATCATTATCACGAATTTTGGGACACATTTTGATGTCCAAGCAGTTTTTCGCCCTTTTCTCAAAAAATGCAAAATAGATGTAAGCCGTTTTGCAAGTCAACTCCTCAAATATAAGTATATAAAACTTACAATTGAGGTACAAAGACCAAATCATACCACATTTTTAGGTGGGTATTTCTAAACAGAACTTCTTGTTGAGAACAGAAAGTCTAGCGACAGAACTTCTCATTGAGATTCAGCAAGTCTAGCGACGTCAGGCCTAAGGCATCTGACATTTCCCCTGGACAAGATGTAATCGCCGTTTTGCTTCTTTATCCAAACAAATCTGATATTTAGAACTTCTTCATAGTAAAACTTTTAATTTTGACAAATATTTGAAAAAAAAACCAACATGATTTCCAGTCAGAAGGATTCTTATAAATGAACATGGCCAAAACAAGTCTATGATCTTGATATTTTTTAAATATAAAAAACATGGTTTGGGTGTAGTTGTTCGCCTTTGATATAGATGTGTGTCAAAATTACAAAATAGTAACTGGTTGCTCACATATGCTTTCTCACCACGGGTTTCGTTGTTGGTATCATTATATTAAACCTGTTAATCTTATGGGTACTAGCAAAAGTTTTAAAATGTTATACATGTAAAAGCTAATTCTTTCTCCCTCTGCGATGTAAAAGTTTTTAAAATCATCCCTTAAATAAACACATGGACATGCCTGACGGGTTTATTTCTCCAGATAGGAGAAATTATGTCTTCCGTATCCAAATGTGCTTTAAAATAATCCACAGAGAACACCAAGTAAGTATACTTATACAACATTATCAAGTGGCACTTTAGATCAAGTGTAGTGTCACAATTCAGTGCCGAGAGACCTCGCGCATAATTAAACGATAGGGAAGAATTGCAGTAGCTTGGTAAGGGTTAAGCATTAAGAGTACATGTGAAGATTTTTTGAGAAAAATACTCTACACATTTTTGGGCATTGCTGTGACACATCATGGTACTTCAGAGAGTTCACTTTAAGGACAGTTTCAATGCACTTAAGTGTGTTCTGAATCCATTTAGAGCCAACTTTTTCACATATTGTGTATAATTATTATCCTTATTGTTGTGTTTTATTAGTATATAAGAAAGGAGGAAGTAAATGTGGTGGCATGTTTTTATGGGCCGCATCTCTTTTTAGGCCATAACATCAGATTCAATATGTTCATATGCGTTGAGTAGCTGTGAGTCTGTTACCGAGGGAGCAGCGTCCTTATTTACTGGCTCTTTTTCCGGCATGCCCCTTAAAATTCAAGTAAACTGATTGGAATAAAAGAAAAAATACACCATAGAGTGCAACCCACTGCAATTTACACCTTAAAGCTATCATTCGTAATCGTATTATAAACGAATACTTCGTAAAATGACCAGGGACGATTCCGTTGTTGTATTGTGGTAAAAAATAATGCTAACCAAAAGTGGTAGGTGCTTTAAACTGAATTATAGTGCATCAATAATACAACATTTACTTATTTGCTCAGTGTAATATAAGATACATCACTAAGATTTTTAACTCGCCTCTCTTTCTTTCTAAATTTTTTATATTAAGTATTAAGTACATGAATTATTATTTGTCAAAGTCATCCTTACACTTATTGTACTTCAATGGTGATAAACAAAGGGAATGACATATCAATAGACTTTACACTTCAAAATACATATAGTGACCATTTGGTGACGGCATTTAATGACAAACACGTTGTAGACATGGTGCTTACATATACATATCCTAACCTCATTTCACAAATGTTCAAAATTAATCAACATTACATTAAAGGACCTTTGTATTTTCACCGCAGCTAATATAAATTGTTGAATGCAATCTGAATGTAACCTTAAGTTGAAGTAACTTTCTGGCGGACTCTATCCAGATTTTAATCAGAAAGATATGGAGTGTGTGTTTGCATCACATGATTCAAACAAGCTCAAAAAGATAATGCCTTTTTTTTCATCAGGATCAGGTGTATCTGTATCAGAACACACTCTACGGTATCAAAAGATCTTTTAATTGCGTTGCCATTCTCTTGGGCTTTCACATGCCTTCAAAATACCCTGTCATATGCCGAATGCGATATGCAAACAAGACTCAATAACTAGAAGAACGTTACAGATATCAATTCATATTCTTAGTATATAATAAATAAAGTTCCCCGTCCTTATTTTACTTTCAAAATCTTCGAAAGTTATAATCATTATGGCTATACATTCAAATGCATTGTAGAAAGAACCAGTGTGTTATTTTTATCATAAAATCACGGTTAGTCATACCTCCTAGGAGACAATATTTCTTTCTGAAGAAACCGTCTATAGTAGCTTATAACCAGGTTAATACCCATGAATTTCTGTCATTGACCTGATCACTACAATCATATGGGAGTTCGGATGCAAAATCCCAATTCAGTGAAATGGCAAATGATACATATCTTTAAAAAAAAGGCATATCCTTATTCAGAATATACAGAACCATACTTAATCTATTATTTCTTAACAATGTAAATATTGTATCATAGATGTTTGCGACGAAGAAAAATATTTTATTTGTTACTAGCGTAAGTAGATTTTTCTTTCTGACTTAAAGGGAAACAAATAAAATAAAACAAAACAAACAAACCCCCAACAAGCAAGCAAACAGACACACAAAACAAACATAAAGAAATATAAAGATAAGGGGAAAAAAGAGAAAAGAGTTCATACTTTCTTTTTTAGAAACATCTGTACTTTTCAATTTAAATTTCAATAGATGACATGTTATTTACACTGTTTAAATGGACGCCCAATTCATGCATTTAGCACAAGACAGTCTTTGGTAATCGCGTTATCAACCAACGCAACGCAACTAGACGAGACTGTGTCTTCTGGGTGTTATTTTAATGGATCTCATTACGACATGTCCAGTTCCTTGCACTTTTTTAAAACTTATTTTCTTAAAATGATGTAGCTAAATCAACTGGCCCTGAGATCTGCTAAGGACATTACTCTTTTCAAGTATAGTATGGCAACAATTTCATCGGGAACAAATCCATTACTATTGCCAGTTTACTACTGCTTTGAATTAAATGCGCCCTCTAAGTATATATAACACTAATTCTTGGTGCGAACACTTCTTGGTGCGAAGATAACTGCAAATGGGTTTTAATTAATAAAAAGTTCCATGGTGGTTCGTAAGTGGAAGACACTTCTTTTTTGGAAGTGGCTATAGACACAATGATCGTGCACCTCGCCTAAAATGGCTATAGACACGATGATCGGGTGTGATATAAAGTGAATGGCTATGAAGCCGATGCTCACTGATATTCAAGGGGATGGCAACAACAATGGTGGAAGGATGGAGGTGACTTGCATTGATTGGTAATATTACAACCGGGAGAGTTTCTGATGTTATTCAGAATGTCAACTTGATTCTTGAAGTTGTTTATTTTTGTCCTTTGCCGTCCGTGGCAGACAAAAAGAAGAGGAAGAAAATAATGGGGAGCAAAGTTGTAATAGCCATTTTGGTGCACGGTCATCGTGTCTATAGCCATTTTGGGCAAGGGTATTGACCCGATCACCGAGTCAATATCATTGGCCTTCCTTTTTACTTAAGTGTTTGTTTCTTTAAACTGTTGGACCAAATTGAATTAAGTCAAAAACGTAGTATTAAAGCTTAAGCTGAATTTTGGAAATTAAAATTAAAAATATACCAGATAAATCTTTTTAGACACTCTTTAGTGTTTTTAGACATTCTTTAGTATTTTGAGTATCGGCCATCGACCTTGAAAAGTAAATTTACAACGTATCAAATGACACTTAACATATAATAAATTTAGAACAGAAGAACCCTGACTTGCAATTCAATGATAAGGATGATTTACCGTTGAAGGAAACTTAAGATTTAACATATTTCTTTTCTTGTTCGAACATACACGACATGATATTTCACTTGTGTTTTTGATTAAAACGATCACTTGAAATAATGAACTATGAACACATAAGTCTATGATCACTCCCGATGCAGCCTACACATTTTAATTATTTATCAGACTATTTATTTTATCTATTTGTTTTTTACATATTTATTTATTTATTTATTTATTCATTTTTTTTGTATTTGTATACTTACTTACTTACTTACTTTTTTATTTATTTATTTATTTATTGTTTATTTATTCATTTATTTTATATTAATTAATTAATTAATTGATTATCAAAATTATTTTGTGATTTTTGATTAATTGGTTTGTATGTTTTATCTTTTTATTGTAAAAATTCAAATATTATCATCGTATTCCGTTCTATTTTCTGAACTGACTAAGAGTTTTCATGTATAAGATCTAATCAGTTTTGGCGTTTCATTAACAAGTATCGAGACGTTCAGTGCTTAATGCACGTGTCACGTAAGCTGGCTACATTAATATTTAAAGTGTCTGGAACTACAACTAGGACAATCTTATTTGACCCGATCTTTGTTTGCAACAAGGGCACCGCCGAGAAAAGCAGCGTGAAGAAAATGCTTTACAATAGATTTACAATATCATATTACATATTATAGTAACTGGTCAATTTGTTTATACTTTTTACATGGTCTTTATATAGCTATGTTTAAGTGAAGTAATGCACATTGATCTGTTTTCCAACGTAAAAAAATGGCCAATGTTGATATCTACATCTGTCAGCCTTTTCCTTCTTTTGCTTGATTTCCTTTTATCCTGATTTTTATCCCCATGTCATTTTATTTGTTTAGTTATTTTGCTACGCGAAGTAATGCGTATCGTAAAATTAAACTATTTCATGGAAGAGTGATCAAAATCAATTTGCGTTTTGGTTCATATGGACCCATTTTGACCATCTAAATGGTAAAACCAACAGTTTCTTAAAGTTTCGATAAAGGAAATATCCGCAAATTAAAAATTATTTTATAAGTCTCATATTATCTATCTTAATTATACGGTGGGTCAAAAGTATTGTCTACCCCTGGTACTTCTGTCACAGTGTGTAAACTTGTTTGAGATTATAATATCAGACAATAAACCACTCAGTGGTGACAAACTTAATGTACTGATGCAGTGGAAGTAGTTTTTGCAATAATCTATACGTGTTTTAGTTGTCCACAACCAAAATATTACTGTAGGGCTCATTTTCGAGAACTCATACCTCCCGAAATTTAGCATTGCATCAAACAGAAGAAATGAACGAGGGTCTAGAAAGTCATTGAGATCTGACAACATGTATTGATAGACTGAAAACCTCTGCCGAGATTAGAGTAACACTTCATGTATAGGGGCCTTGGTGGATAAGATACTGGGTGGCATTATTTGGATCGATGACAATTAAAGTTGAAACAAGATGAAGGGGGATGGTTATTTTAGACTCAAATATTTACAGGAATGTGACATAAGCAATGCTAAAGGTTTACAAACTATTCCCTTAATATCCCTTAGATATCTTTAAAAGTAGACGATTGTTATGATCCTCCTATTTCGATTAGACAGCACTTTTGGACATATATGGTGTTACATTTTAAAACCGAATACATCCTAACTAAATATGTCATTTGGCAATATTTTCTAGACAGCAAATTTTAATATGGTACAAAATATAACTTTAAAGCAATACTATAACATTCTGATCAGAAATGGTTTTGAGTAAAAAAGAGCCTAAAATGGACGAATGTGCTATCCGAAAGCATTTTCATATGTATATTGACCAAACCTGTTTCGCCACAGAAAAATGGATAAAAAGTACATGTGTGCTTTCCTGTACTAATAATACACATGGAATTAAAATCGGGATCCCGAATTTAATTCAATAAATGTCCGTAACAGAAAAGGTAAGCATACTTAAACCAAATCGTTTCGAGGGTATTAATATCTACCAACTATTAAACCCAATAAGCTAAAAAAAAAATCGAAAGTCATGGGTGACTCGGGGGCGCTTCATTTAAACAAAATGAAATCTAGAGATGATACATTTTATTCATTGCCAAATACATTCTTGACTGTTAATGTGTGAGTACATCTTTGCAGATTGTCGAGGTATGACTTGGTAATTTGTTTAGGAACTAAACTATTAATATACTCAGGGGGGTGTACATCTTTGCAGGTTGTCGAGGTATGACTTGGTAATTTGTTTAAGAACTAAACTATTAATATACTCAGGGGGGTGTACATCTTTGCAGGTTGTCGAGGTATGACTTGGTAATTTGTTTAGGAACTAAACTATTAATATACTCAGGGGGTGGGTGTACATCTTTGCAGGTTGTCGAGGTATGACTTGGTAATTTGTTTAGGAACTAAACTATTAATATACTCAGGGGGGGGGGGTGTACATCTTTGCAGGTTGTCGAGGTATGACTTGGTAATTTGTTTAGGAACTAAACTATTAATATACTAGACACCATGGCATTCACCCTCTACATTTGTCAAGTACAATTGAAGAGTGTTTTTTTTTCAAAACTCACTTAGTCCAACGGCTGCCGTGATGCTAGTTATTTAAACCTTAATTCTTCATCCAAATTGTTGCGATTGTCATTTTACCTCATATTGCAAGGTTTGAGGGTCCTTATCCCGACTACGATCAAATGGGAGCGGTTCACTGCCCTGAAGTGACGTTATAGAATAGTATTAAAACAAGTCCAGGGATTAGGCATGATTCTAAATAATTTTCTTATTGTGTGTGTGCATTGAAGTGCTAGTATGAATTTTCGATCAATACGACATAAATTTTGGTCATTTGCACTGAGTTTTGGCAACAAATTCAACTCACAAAATCAATAGTATAATAGATTTATAATCTATGCAAATATGACATATGGCAGCTATTGGACTAAGTGAGTTTTGGAAAAACACTCTTCAATTATACAGTCTTAACATTAATACCTTCAGTAATCAGTGTGTATTTTTAATACATGTATTTACTTTCTACATTCTCTTGAGAAATCATCCCTAGGTTTCTATTCGTTCACACTATTCTTATAACGTAAAAGCCAGCGTGTGCCAGAGAACAAATTATGAATTGTATGAAGTGAATTCTTTATTCAAATATTCGAAGTCAAAAACTACATTTCAAGAATATTTTCCACTTTTGATGTATCCTTTCTCTATCTCAAGAATGATCGGAAAACACGTTTTTATATCGAGGCGTTTTATTTCTCTGTGTACAAAAAGTTCTAAACAAAAAGAATTAGCAAATATTCAATTAAATACGCCAGTACAAGAAAACCCCAATTCCAAAAGCTCCCGTCTGTTAACATATAAATGCATACAAATCTCTGAAAATGCTTTCACATCATTAAAAAGCATTTCAATGTCTATATCCCAATCATGCCATGTAGTGCCACGTTTTTGTAGTTTTTTAGACATTGTTAGATATTTGTTATAGAATTTAGTTGCGGATGGAGGCTCGTGGAGTTGGGGTTTTCTTGTACTGACTGTTTAAATATAGCAACTATGTACTACAACAATTATCTAACAATGTCTAAAAAAGTCAACTACAAGGTCAAATGTGACACTGTGATTGGGATATAGACATGGAGATACTTTTTAGTAAATTAAAATGTGAAAGCATTTTCAACGATTTGTATGCATTTAGATTCTGTAAGTATAATTTACAGGAGGGAGCTATGGAAGTTGGGATTTTATTGTACTGGCGTATTCAATTGAAATACTGTATGCTTGGTATGAATTTTTAGTCTTATTGCAGAGAAGCAAGAACCAGCAGTAATCTGCAAGGTATTTAATGCAATGCACATACAAGGAAGCTTTCTGGTTACAAAATAATAGTGAAAACAACAGATCAAAATCTTATTTCGTTTAGGAGATATTAATTGTTAAATTGCGGAAAATATTAAATATTGCAGCTTGAGAAAACAATAAATACATAAGAAATAAAAAAACAAATTTCGAGTCGTGAAGGTACATTTTCGACCATAACTTTTGATCTGAAGCTCTGATTGTTGTAAAATAAAAAGCAATAGAAAGGAAATAATTTCTTTCACTTCAATTTGCATTTGTTATTCCTTCCAACATAGAGTACCCCCCTTAATAACAGCAAAGCTCGAAACATTACTGTGCCAGTTCAAAATTATAGATTTCCATATGAGAAAACATATTGTAAGGGTACGTTTCTAGTATCGGTAAAATCCCCATTTAGGGTGTTTAAAGGGGCAAAGGGTATATTTTGGCGTCAGACATAATCACCCTTTATGAGAGTGTTTTGAAACATTGTGGTCACGCTATGCCTGCAATATTTTTCACAATTATCCCTCCCCGGGCAAGATTATAATAACCATAATGTAAATACAGTAACCAATAACGTACTGGTCTCCGGTTCAGATCCAATACATTCTAATTTTACGTTCAAGACAATGTTGTATATACATATTTACGTTTTCTTAGTAGTACTGCGGTAAGTTTGTATATCGAGTATACGTTTAATATCAACCTGTTTACTCTAATGCAAATGCTGATATAAGTCAACGATGATAAAAAGGTTTTGAAAGTCTAATTCTTTCCATCTCCTTTGCAATTTGAGAGTTCAAAAGCCTATTCTGTATAAACACTTGAACATGCTTGACATGTTTATTTCTTCTCTAGGAGAAAGCATGATTTCCGTATCAAAATACGGCACAGATTGATCCTTGGAGAATGCCAGGAAAACTAAAACACTACGGTATATGAAATAGTACTTGAGATCAAACGTTTCATGACGAGTTTATCAAGCTGTGATTTCTCTTAATTCAATGAAATGGATGGAATGCAGCTTGATGAAAAAGTTCATCATAATGAATTATCTAATTAATAGCAACAGGTCAGGCGCGCCGCCAAAGTTTATTATATATGATAGACAACTGACAAGCATAAACAACTAAATAATAATAATAGAACAAAATAAAGGTGTTGCGACCGCACAGACGACTCATAACGATCTCATTATCAATTCCTTGATAAATATTTCATACAAAGTTACCATTTTCATCGAGTTTTTAAAACAATTTTTGTCTAGGCCTCTCTTTTCTCCTCCTGTTTTTAACCTCCTCCTTTGGTGCCGCTTCTGAATAGCAAAGCTTGAAAAACTTCTTATACATCCGTAAATAAGATATAAAGATTTCCTAATAGGATCAGATTTTCGCCAATGTGTTTATGAGCAGATATGTATCCTAAAAATAATGATGATTAAAACATCTGCTCAATTTGATTTGGTAAAATTTGGAACTTTAAAGAAATTGGAATCTAGAAACAAAATAACCATGAGATGATTCATATACCACGTGATTCAAAAAAAAAAAATGTGCACGGATTAAATATGATCTTGACGTTGAGTAAAGAACCAAATCATAAATATCTTGCTGTTATAGTAAAGCAAATTTATTACACTTTCAAATGCGGAAAACAAAATTAGAAATCGGTTGAAAAATAAGCAAGATATGACCTCCCTTACCAATGTCACTGCAAGAAAGTTGGGCAATTTAGTGCTGATTTCGCCCAACGTTGATGAAGTATACATCCCTACCAACGTTGGGCAAAACACAAATAACACTTTAGGCACACATCCCTGCCCTAATGTTGGGCAAAACTATTTGAGCGGAAACGCGAGTCCATCTGCCATCTGATGGGTAAAAGCGATACAAAATTTTGGCAAAAGTATCTGATCTACGGTGCTTGTTTAGTTTGCTTAACTTGTACTTGTCAATGCGTATTACTTAGAATGTACAATTTCATGTCTTTGTCAACTCGTTGTTGGATATTCCTGATTTTCAACTATACGTACCGTGGTTAAACGACTTTATAAATGTCATTTTGTTTGTTTTACATTTCAAGAAGAAAAAAGGAAGGAAACCCATGATTCAGGCCTGTTTCTGCTAACCTGTCTTTACAAATCCTGATTTCAGCTCATTTGACCATGTTGACCATGAATTATGTCTTTTATATTCTCATTCGTGCAATATTTAACCATGCAATTAACTGGACTCCTTATTTATGAAATGTTTTAGTCATGCTGTGTACATATTGCTTGGTTTACTATGCCAGTTCCACAATTAATTTAAGTTACATAGATAATGGCGACAAAACTCTCACTTATTTGCTTTCGCCATAATGCCATAACACGTAATTGTGATAAATGTAATATCTTGCTTATCTGTGTAAATCCCATTGGAACGGAGGAAAAAGAGACGTACTTACCAAATTGGTCATATCTTGTTTATTTTTCATCCGATTTCTGTCATTTTTTTCTGCATTTGAAAGGATATTAAATATTATTACTTTATTTATACTTTAACATCTATATTTTAACGTCTATGTTTAGTTTACTCGCACTTCTATGGAGTAAAACAAAACAAAGAAAATAAAAAAGTTGTTAGATAACCATCTTTTCAGTGTTATTCTAATTAGACTCGACCATAGACCATGCTATGTTCACATTTAAATGTGCATTGTTTTTACAAAACTACGCACATAATAACCATGTAGATACAGTAACAAATACGTACTGGTTCGATGCGATATAATTTCACTGTAAATTTGTTTATCGAGTATTTACACATCAAATGTTAACCCAAATGCGCATGATGATATAATGATACAATTTAACAATGGTAAAAAGGTTTTGAAAAGTAACAAAGGCTACTTCTTTCTCCTTAGGCGAATTGGCAGTTCAAAAGCCTTCTCTGTATAAACACTTGAACACGCTTGACATGTTTATTTCTTCTCAAAGCAGAAAGCATGTCTTCCGTATCAAAATATGACACAGATTGATCCTTGGAGAATATCAAGACCGCTAAATTTACACTACTTTAATAGTACATCAAATCTTCATGCTATTGCAAGAAAGCCGTATCTACAAGGACTGCCATATGTTACATTCTTTCAATTTTGTTACTAAAATGCAAGTTTGTCTCCCATTATGTCTGTCGTTCTTGAAGTGGTTCTTCAGGTGGCACCATAGCGACGGTGCCACGCATGGCATGGGAAGGTTTTAAGCGATATTTGAACATCTTTCGAAACGATTTTCTGCTTTGGTTTCCTGTCTTGCAGCTGCTCTCTTATTTTTGTCCGTCCCGATGTTTCCCACTTGCTGTCCCGATTTCCCGCTCGAATTTGTGTCAGGGGGCAGTCCCCCCCCCCCCTGTTGCCCTATGCTGGCTACGCCACTGGCTTGAAGAAACATTTAAATAGCTACGGAATCAAGGTATGTATGGAAAATGGCAGCTATTATTATTTCGACTTTCTTTCACTTACATGCCGAATTGACACTTAAGTTCAAGTGTTTCATGACAAGTTTATCAGAATGAGAATTCTCTTAATTGGATTGTTTGCAGTATGATAAAAACATTTATCATCATGAATTTATTATGTAACGAAAATCGTTCATAGCTTTGACATATCATAATTTAAGCTTAAGTCAAAGTAGTTTTCCGCAATGTACGTTTAACTGACTATAGTCTTGAGCACATTTCACCTTTCTTATTCTCATCGGTATCCTAAACCGAAGTTTTGCCCTTCCTTCTTCTGTCTCTTAAGCGCCTTGCCTACTTTAGTAAAAGGCACTTTAAAAATACCATTATTATATTATTATTAGTCATTGTCCCCTGTACTTTTTACGGGTGTAAAAACCAAAATAAGCGTATTCGATAAGATACTTGTTATCTAAAATTCAAAGGATCTTCAGCAGGTACCATCACCTTCCGGTCATTTTTGATTTTGATTTGATAAAAAGCTCATCTTTTTCTAGCTAAATAAAACAAAAAGAGTACAACATAAATGTAATATGAAAACTTCACTTGATTCCGACCATTCGTTTTCAAGTTACAAGCTTTTCAGAATCTTCAAATATCCATAGGCTATGTGTTGTAATTACTGTCGTGGCCCCCGACGATAATTAAAAATTGACATATTTTCTCACTTTTCTCAAAAATGCAAGAACATATGAAAGAATGGTTTGGGGATTGTAACATATATCAATCAAGGATTCTTATTAGCTAAAAAACTCAATTTTCATAGAAGTGGCCTTAGAGCACGAACAGTAGATCATACCCTTTTAATGTAACATTTCCCGAAATAAAATTTGATAATGCTATATAATTGGATATTAAGTAACAGATCTGTATGTGAACACATTTATTTTTACTTTTTCAGCATAACAGTATAAGAAATATACACGTGAATCTCCATATAGTCTTAGATCTAGTACGTTTTTATTTTTAGTGCTTTTTAAAACCGCTCATGCTCTTTATATGCTATTCAAATACATATTATTCTGCATATAGATGTAAAACTCTTAACTTAAATAAAACGAATGTAGACCAAAATTACTTATAATATCTTGTTGATTATGTTAAATTGAGGTTTGCAACTATGTACTAATTTATGCAAAATTTCCCCAAAAGTCAAAAAATGACCGGAAGGTGATGGTACCTGCTGAAGATCCTTTGATATTTAGCTTCATTGTGGTAAGAGCTGTCATATAAATGAACTAGTTTATAATTTACATTTCACGTAAGCTGGCTTCATAAATATTGAAATTGTCTGGAACTACGTGAACAAAACTGGGGCAATCTGTTTTAAATTTGTTTACAACGAGGACAGAGCCGAGAACAGACGACTTCAGAAAAGAGTCCCGAGTAGCATACTTCGCAGTCGATTCTATGCAATGTAGCTTAAAGGTTTTGGTACTTACTGAACAATACATATTTGTTTTCCGTTCGTTCACATTATTTCATTTCGTTTAGTCTTAATATGAACATGGAAATTGTAAAAATAATCTGTTCCTAAATCAAATGAATGCATCGAAAACAAAATGTTTACTGAACTTAACGTTATTTGGAAAAAAAAAAAATGTGAAATCAATGACGGCACAATTCTATATTTTTTTATTTTCAAAGTTCACATGTATAACAATACCAGTCTAGAGCCCTCTTTTGCTATAATAAAAACAATCCCATTTACATTTGTAGTAAATGAACCGCATACCTTTTGTTAACTGACACCCTGGTCATATACGCAAGAAGCCGCAACGCCCCAACCCCGCAACACCGCAACGCCGATATGACATCGGTATGACACCAGTGCAATGCCCGGTCTGACACAGGTTGTTATGTCACCATAACTGAAGACATCGTACACAAACCGCAAATACACCGTCTGGACACCGATCGGACACCGGCCGGTGTCCAATCGGCGTCTTCTGAATTGACGCTGTAAAAATGAAAAAAAAATAGGCTTTTGGTTATCATAAACTGCCCCTTCTTGAGTTACAGGGTAGTATCATATTTCACTTGCCTTGGATTTCTAAGGCAGGGTTTGTTGTAAGTTGATGGACCTCACGCTTCGCGTTCGCTTGCGAGGTCAATCTGGATGGACTTAATACGATCTGTAAACTTTTAAACGCAAAAGCAACCGGCCCCAGGTATTTGGATTATCTCTTTAATGTCCTTTGCGGTCATTTTGATTTAAAAACTAGGGGGTACCACCTAAGGTGAGGTTAGGGTATGACGCCAAAGTTGGGTGTAGGGGGTTTGTGAAATCCCGGTAATTCATAAGTCGCCATTTTGTCAAATTCATGCATGCTATAATAAGACTCAAACTTACAAGACATGTTAGAATCGTCATGTCTCTGAAAAAAAAAACGATGACAATTCGTCATCGAGAACTTTTATAGCAAAACCTTGATTTTGGTAGCTATTTTTGCCTTAATGCAATTTTGCCTGATTTTGTAATCCGAAAGTACTTTATGACGTCATAATTACGTAACGCTCTGTCCGATTTTGATATCGTTGGACCGATCTTGGTATTCATTCATTCATTCATTCATATTTATTTTCCATATAAAAACAATACAATAAAAAAACAGCAAAATAACATTTAAATACACGCATAAATAACCCTTATGGAGGAACAGACCAGAAGGCCAGTAAGGCCAGAAAGTAGCCTATCCCTTATATAATCAAACAAAAATAAACTCAAAGAACACATATTTGCTCAACACAA
>JXSR01S005007.1:51229-66733 GCA_000969725.1 Ophiothrix spiculata
AAAAGGCATCAATCAAGGAAAAAAATGTATTGTACAGCTAATAATGATCAAGTCAAATATAAGGCCTGTTGAGTGGATTTTCTAAAAACTAATAAATATTTGATGTCCGCTTACAAAGAGCTGATTGGTGAAAATGAATCAGGTGATTTCACACAACCACGTGCCTGTGACACTGGTGTCCTCTATCTATAAAAAATTAAATATTTTTCACTGTATAGGAAACAAAGTTTTCAATGGCTTTGCTCCAGAGTTTTGTCACCTCAATATATTTTGTGCCTATCTTTCATAAAATCTTTCAAATAGTTAAAACATTAAAAGGAGCATAGTCCGATTGCCTCAACTTTTTTTCAAACTTTTTGTGATTTTGGTACCAAAATGTTGCTCATATTTTTCTCATATCTAATGTGAAATTTTACGGCTGAGTTATGTTTCGTTTTGGAGATATATGTGAAAATGTGTCTAATTATGGTAACCATAATGAATTTTACACAGTAACATACAGGCGGCTGTGAAATGCAAAATTGCTCATAAAAATCAAAACGATTTGATAGATTCAGCTGAAATTTGAAACGTATATCTCTTGAGTGGTCTTCTTTCATATCACATTGAAAACTAAATTTTAAAAAAATAGGACCAAACTCCTTTAAGAAAATTTGTAACAAGAATATGATTTGAAGTGTTGCAATGCACCTGTCAAGTCCCAATGGCCTCAAAATCCCTTGCAATTTTTTGAAAATGAAATTGTCTTTGTGGGTAGTATTTGCGCTTTGGAGACCCTTTTTTTGTCCCTTTTCAGTTTTTAAAAGCAACGTAATTTTTTTTGGGGTGTACCTTTTGGGCATCATATGTCAGTTGCTCATGAACATTACTCAATTTAAGTGATTACATAAGTCTCCTGCATCAACATTTGAAAATGTTGACAGGTATGTGCGTCATAGTGAAAATGTTGATGAATAAAAATATTGATTTGTTAATAATGAATAATACCATATTTGCAAGTGTTAACAGTAACAAATAAACTGTATTCTAATTATTGAGATAATGCATGTTTGATCACCCCATATAAATGCAGGAAATTGGTCATAGCAAGCAGAAACTTGATTACTGCTTGCATTTTCTTGCCACTAACTATTGCTCAAGCATATAAAGAAATCACCAAATATCTTATGCAGGCATACATTCCTGTTTGAAAAATATATAATTTAAACCATCCTGTATATCTAATCGTATGGACACCTTACAGTTCCATTTTTGTTGAGGATCCTATATTTTATCACTATAAATCAAACCTGTTTTAATTATGTTGGTAGCTGTTTTTTTAGAATAAAGGTGTATGAAGAGAGTAAAATCAACACACATTTTTTCAGGTTACACCTTGTATGTTCACACACCCTATAGACCTTTTCAAAATTCATTCGGAAATCTCAGGAATGTAGATCACATGGCTATTTTTTCAACCAATCATGTGCAAGTTCATTAGTATGCATGATTTTGTTAACAAATTTTTTCTGAAAATCTATCGCATTTTCAGTGCAATGAAAGTGAAAAATAAATATAACCAGACCAATACGTTTTTAGATGCACTAATTCTCAACAACTTATGGCTGGTAGTGCCATAAGCTCACTGACACAAAGAGTGAAATTTTGTGAAATTTCAATTTGAAATCGGCTAATTAAGCTTAAGATTTTAAGTCACATCAGGGCGATCACACTAAAAGTGACTTGTTAGTGCTAACCCTAATAACTAGTTCAAATTCGTACGCAGTCAGTGAACGTGGACGTAACATTCTGGGTATTGTGTTAGCGAGTCACTTTTTCTTTCGGCAATTGCCGGAAAGTGTAAAATCAGCTTCGGGGATTCTCGGAAAGTGGTGTTTTGAAAAGGTCTAATTGTCAGTACCATCTGTATATCTGGTATTCTTGATCCTTGTAATATAAGCTTTCAGAAAATGTATTCATTTCTAGACTTAAAATGTACATATTTAATCCTGTGTTTAGTTATATTCAAATTTGTGATATTTTTCTCATTTAGTGGTATGTTACACTTTTTCTGACAAATTCATGACTAACGATCATTATTATTTAAACCCAAGAACAGCACATAACAAGATGATGTAATGTTTTAAAATTACAATATGAAATCCAAATTTGAATGCAAAAGTAATGATTCTCCAAAACACTTTCCAGTCTAATGCCCCAGTGACAAGACACAAAACCCAAGGGTTTCTGGCCAGTGCCATATAGGATACAGCATGACTCTGACCTTGATCTAAATGTTAACCCACACATAAAAACACAATGCTCTTTCAACTTTGACTAATTGCCTGCTTTGCTTTGCATCTGACTTAGCACAATAGCAAGGGGCAACTAGTGTTTCAGACAATAATTCAGTTTGAAAGACTACAAAATAAATATTTCTACCCCATACATAAATTACTAAATACAAAAGACAGCCTGTCAAAAGATTAATTTGTACCATTTCAAAATGGTACCAAGTAACCAATTTTAATTTTGTGTCATTTAAATTTTGATGATAACATATTGGCTCAAATTGGAAAATTTATGGATACATTAGAGTAGCAATTTTTCACCGAAAGAGAACTACTATTTAGGCAATCACAAAAATTATACAACAGAAATATGTGGTAAAATGCAAGATCAAAACAAATGTAGGATACCATTAAAGTATTTACATATTTTTGACTAAAATTCACAAAGTTGATACTCCAAACAGTACAGAATGCTATTTCACGTAAAACTTAACGTTGCATATACGTTATGTATTGTACCACTGTTGTACCAATTTAGGTGTACACAAAATGAAGATCTGAACTGAAATTTCGTTGATAAATATGGCTTATATTGGTACCAGATGAATTAAAAGTATAATCCAAAATAGCTATATGGCCATACAGCTGAAAAATATGATTTTTTCGAACAAACACCCCAATTAGCATCGATGATGATCAAATTTTATTCAGTTGTTTACATCAATATCAGATGGGTCAATTAATTTACAAATAAAGGGGTGAGGTTTTCCACATGAAAACAATACAAATGCAGTACCACAATAATAGGCCTACACAATACATTGTCATAATTGCTTTCTCAAAATTAAATGTTTAACTTTTATTCAAACCTTGAGTAAACAAACAGACAAAAAAACGAAACAAATAAAAACAATAATTTGAGCTATTGAACATGGTTTTGTGAAATGATTTTTTTCTACCTGCATTCACAGTATACTATCTCTCAAAGTTGTTTTTCCTTTCAAATCGGGTCATGTAAGCCACTCTTAACGCACGCGCCAACAGCGTGAGCGTAAACAATCTACTTCAACAAATCACGCTCTGCAAATACGTGCGTAAATAAGTGCATCAGTACGCAGAAGGCCTTAACAACAAGCTCCAGAAAGAAAAAACCCGCAAATGAAGAAAAACAACTCTGAGATAAACTATACCTTGTATCATACTTCACATACTAGTGCTGTCAACAAATGGGATTTCATATTCTCTGTCAACATAAATGTCGACAAATGGCTTGTCGACAATACCCTTAGATACCATTATTGGTACCCCTCCTTATGCACTTAAGTATCAAACAATTTGAGTTATTTTGCTAAATTTTAGAATATGGTTTATTATCTTTTTCCCATGTGTGCTAATGAAATAAAAGCAACAAATCTAGCACGTGCAAAATTGAATGAAAATACAACACCCCAAGATTGCAAGTAATTCCAGTCAGTCACCGAGTTACTGATTAATTAGATAGTATCATAAATGACGGTTTGAATTTTTAAGAGATGCTTTATGTTTGCCACCAACAAAATTTGCACGCTTTGTGACTAAACACAGCCATTTCATAAAAATCTAATTACATTTGCACATGATATGGTTGATGAATTTAATTTGCAGATCGAAAAAGTATTGCACAAAAGCATGTACGGATCTATTCACATGATTAAAATTGAATGGGCATAGGAAAAGGTTTTGTCTTGGTTTTTTTCAAAGAACCACAACTAGTCAAATTGGATATTTCATGGGCAACCATAAAAGCAAATGTCAATTTTTATCAATTGGTAGTGAAGCTATGTGTTGAATGAAATTTGGGCGTGATATTGAACCTATTAAGGGGTGACCATTCAGAGATGCCACTTTGGTACAGAAAAAAATTAGGAAATTAGTCTTTAATAGGAGGATACTAATTTTGAGCGGAGGGAGAAAAGCTTCCCCCATAGAAAAGATTTTTGATATTTTAAGTGGTGCTAAAATCTCACTTTTCATGTACATTTTGACCCCTTTTTTCACATTATGCAACTTTCACCACTTTAGTAAAAAAAATTTAATTGAAATTCTAATTTTTAAAATAATTAGGAAAAGTGGTTAAAACAACCAAAAATGAGGAATTCCTAATAAATAAAGAAAATTGGCATCCCTGATCATTAGATTTCCAGTGAGAGCAGGAAGTTGGGTTCGGGTTGATTTTTTTGCGCCCCGTTCAGGAGTGATTTTTTCCAAAACACCTTCCTACTCCCCCCTGGAAATATAATGGTACGCCCCTAACTGAGCAGACCAATCCTTGACTAGTGACTTGCACGTGGAGCGGCATAAATGCCAGCACAGCAAATAACATGCAGAAACACCATAAATACTCAACTTTGACGTAGGTCTGTTGATAGACAATATTGGTTACCTAGCAAGCTAATTATATCCATCATCAATCATGTTTGATCAGACAATTGCAAGAAATACATGACTGTAGACAATCAGTCAAGCATAATAATGAGTAACAAGCATCAAATAGAAAAATAGATTGAGTGAACTAATTAAGTGCATAAATGTGACCTGTCATATCGAAAGATACCTTAAGGGGTCTCCAATGAAAATTTTGGGTCTCATCTGAAAGATTAAATTTTAAGCTTTCAAATGACACCTTGCTTTTGGATGTTCGATTGCAAAGTTACATCCAAATTGGTGAAAGGCATCGGGCTGATTCAGAAAACTTTAGTTCTGAGAAAAAAGTTTTAAAGTTTCTGTACTGAGTAAAACATGAATGGAGAAACGGTTTTTATCTTGGGTTTTAAAACATTTTTCTTATTTTTTAGATGTTGGAACCTGATTAATATGACAGAATACACTTCAAAGGTAACGACCATGGACATGATTTTTGACTGTGCTCAGCTTCAATGGACTGTATCTCGTAATTTACTATGCTGACTTTAAGGTACCTTTTGATATGACGGGTCACAAATAACAAATGGAGTGAATCGTCACCTTGGTACCAAGGGGTTGGAAGTAACATTGTGGACAAAATGTTGATAAAATTCCAAGAATGACGCAAAATTAAATTACATCATGACACACATTCAAGTCATGAATTAAGTGCTATCTTTAATCCATCTGGTTCTATTTGCATGAAAGAAACAAAATGATAATAAAAAACACTCCAGCAAAAAAACTTTCACAGACAACATGGTTTCTCCTGCCGACAACAATATCACTTCAAACCCCTTGCATCCTGGTGACTATTATTGGTTTCAACACCACAATCAATTTGTCAAAGTTCAGTCATTATCACATATTTCTTATATTCAAATAACATTTTCCATTTCCAAATGGCATTAAACTGGTAACCACTTTGAGAAATAGACAATAGATAACATAGAATAGCATTTCTCTTCAGAACCCAGGTCACCTAATAAGACATGCTACACATAGACTAGATGGCCCAACACAGTCTCCGTGACAGAATGCCCCGCAACCTTTACAAATCACCATAGCTTTCAGCCTACATGTACATTTATTAGCCATAGTGTCCATATCGTTGATATTATCCGACAAATGAGAATTCAAACTTTGGTTATTAAGCTGGGTTGTTAAATTACACGTACAGGCTTGATTCGTTAGGTTATTATTGGGCATCAGCACCGGGTTTGGAACGACAGTTACATTGGGATTAACTTGGGTTACCACTGGTTTAGCTTGCACAGGTGTCACGCTGGTTATTGATCCATTTTGTTGAGGCAAAGAGAAACTGTTTGCCACAGGAATCATGTTAGCAACAGTTGTAAGTGTGCCATTAGACAGTACAATTGTTTTAGTCACTGGTAGGCTGGGTATGCTCACTGGTGCTACAGTTACAACGTTTTGTAGCTGTGCATGTTGTGCTAGTTTGTTGACGGTGTTAGTATTAACAAGAGTTACAGTGCTATTGTTTGCATTTACTAAAGCGTGGTTAGGTGCTCCTGATATAGGTGTGCTACTATTTGACACTGGAGATGTTCGACTAACCCCAATCGAGTCGTGATTTTGTGATGGTGCTTTACTATGTGATGTGGTAGCCACTTGATATTTCTGTTCATCTGGTATCTTGTCTAGTTGTTTAGTTTTACTATCATATTGTCCTACATACTGTGCTTGACTCACAATAGCTGTTGCCACAGGCTGTGCCACCAGCTGATGCTGCGTTATCACTGGACTCATACCAGTTACAGGAATTTCTGGACTAGTAGAGGTGATGCGACCTGTAAGCAGCGACACACCAGTCTGCGGTCTTGATCTTTGAGTAGTTACAGTCTGAGCTCTTATAACATCTGGTTGGGATACCAATACTACACTTAGTCCAGGTTGAGTTTTGATAATAATAGGTTGAACAGTTTGTACAACTGGTTGGTGTGATGTGACTGCTACTGACTTTGAAGCTACAGATGCCGACGTCACTACAGCGGGTGTAGCACTTGTTATTACAACAGGGGTTTTTGTTGTTTGTTGCACAGTTTGCGCATTTGATGACGATACCGCCAAGGCATTACTTGGCACAATTGACTTTAAGTTCAACCATGTCCCAGCTCGTCGACCTAATATATTTGGAACGTGTCCAGATCTTGCTTGCCTCTGGGCTGCAGCTTGAGCCTGGGAGCGTGCATGTATTCGGGCACTTGTTTGAGCTTTGATTTGTGCAAGAGTTCTAGTTTGTCCACGAGCATGTACTCTGGCTTGAGTTTGGGCTTTGATTTGAGCCAATGTTTTTGTGTGTCCTTTTGGTGCAGCTGGTGAACGAGTTTGTATTAATGTCCTTACTTTTATGATGGGTGACTTAGGTGAAGGTGAAGTGACTGTAACTGGATTTGAAGATGGTTGTGTTGGTAATTGCGCTGGTTTTGTCGGTAATTGGGCTGGTTGTGTCGGCGGTTGAGAAGGTTCTGTCGGCAATTGAGCAGGTTGAGATGGTTGTGTCTGCAACTGAGCTGGTTGTGATGGTTGAGCTGTTTGCACAGGTTGCGCTGCAACTGGGGGCTGAGGAGGTTGAGGTTCTGGGGTAGGTGTAGCTGGTACATTACTATCTAAGCGAATTCTCTTGTCTGGTATGGTAGGTATTAATGAATCAGGACTCCTTTTCTTGCCATCAGACAAAATCGGGGAAGATCTTGCAAGAATGTCAGTCATTTTTGGATTTGATGGCTTAGGTGATCCCGCTTGTTGCATACGTTGACTTTCTACTGCCATGCTGGACAATAACGAGCTACAAGAAAATTCTGGTGCTGGACTTTGTACTCTAGACGACACCTCTGATGATACATCAGATGAGGTCTCACTAGGAGTAGCACTATTACTTGTGGGTACTTGAAGACTTGTAGGGGCATCCGTTTGTACAATTGGTTTGATTTGTACAACAGACTTGGTCTCAACAGGAGACTTTGTCTCTGGTTCTTCAGGACTAGTTTGAGTCTCAGGCACAGGGTCTTCTTTGGTGATTAAAATAGCATTGGCAATCCTATGTGGTATTGCTTTGTTACTTTGCAATGATACTCGTATGGGACTTGGCACTAAATTGGAAGCTGCACTCTTGCTGGCCCTTTGTGCACGCTTGGTTGACAGCTTTAAGCCGGTGAAGACTGGGTGAGGAAGATCAGTTTGTTCTGGTTCTGACGTCTGACCCCATACAGGTTCAAAGTGTTTAGCCTGTATAAATACAAACAAAAAATATTCATGTGAGTTATGTTATTGCAACAGAAACTTGGGTTGGGTTAAGTACATTAATACTAGAAGCAATGCATGAATCTATAAGAGCCCTTTCCCCCCAAAATGAGAGGAAAGTTGCAAATTTCTAAATTGAGTTTATTTAATAAAATAACTTGCACCTGTGAAGCAAATAGGACCTGAACACCACTGGCCTATGATTTGCAGCATTGTGTTATGATAAAACCCAGGGCACATCTTTTTGACAGACCAATTTCACAAAACAATTAATGATGCATCATAGCTATGAAGAATTTTGAATTGGACTTCACACAGACATAAATATCTTTGGTAAGCGTACAATGTATCGTTAAATCTATTTCTTTGTATCTTGCAGTTAGTTTACCTTTTTATTACTGTAAGGCCACCTTAATTTAATACTTAGTCTTAAAGCTCCTCAAAGTTTAAAAACCTAATGCGGAATGCATGTTTTTTTATTGATTTTTTAAATTTTATTTTTGTTATTGTCCACGCATTGATGTTTTGTTGCTGCCATTTCATTTTGCGCCACATTGAAACTTAATTATCCACACTGACATGTGCGTCTGAGGTCTATTTGCTTGCTATTGTTGTATTTAAAGCATCATTTACATCATACTATTTCATGCGTGGTTATGTTTAGTTTTTGTTGGTTCTTGTGCGATGATACCTGATGTGGATATTGGAAAAAAATTAAAGAGGAATAAAATGAAATTTCTACATCCGTTCGATTTAATTAATGCACGCGGGAGCTTTAAGACTAACTATTAAATTAAGGTGGCCTATTTAAAAACTTTTTAAAATGCGATATCAAAAGAAAAATTAAAGAATGAAAAGATGCGTTCTTGTCAAATAGAATGACAAATTGTTTAGATTACATTCAAGGAGTTTTATCGGAAAGTTTGTAAACAAATCCATCATGACGCAAAGAAATTTGGACTTTTTCTTCAGAAAATCTGCAAGTAAGAGGCAGATAGAAATTGATAAAAGTGGTGATAGGAATATTTCAACTGAAGGTGATAATCTTGTTGTCGTGGAGGATCAAAATGCTGAATCTAAAGATGAAAGATGCTCTGCCTCTGCATCATCGCAACCAAAAAACAAGAAACGAAAACATGCCGAGGGTTTCATAAACATCTGGAAAAAGAACCGGCCGTGGTTGGAATACTTTGAGGGTAAGGGCATGTTTTGCAAACTATGCAAAAAATTGACACCAAATGTTATTTCAAATTCATATTTATTCATAATTCTACATTTCATAAACATCAATAAAGCTACATAAAATATTGTCTATATACCTGTTTTTTTCCCTCTACAAACCCCAAGAACCCTGGAGCTTCGCCCCCTCGACCCCCACCAGGAGCCCTAAAGCGGGCCCCTGGATCCCACGCCGTGAGGTGCGAGAGCTCCGCTCGTTTCGCTCGCTACGCTTCGCAATTTTTACCCGGATCTAAAAACTCTCTGGTGACAACCTTGATTACATTTCTAATTTGTTAAAGCCATGATACAGATGTCTGCCAGACCAAATATAATAAAAAGAATTTCTACTACAAACCCTACTATGGAAATAAGCTTCTTTTATTTCTTCATTACAAACGGTCAATAGGTAGTCTAGAAAGTAAATGACTGATTTGGCCTTCTGATGAGTTTCATTCATTTAAATGTTATGAATTATGTAAATGAGCCAAACATTATTATATTCTAACTACTACAACCAAGCTGTAAATGGTAGGATATATTTTGCTGTAGAGCAGAATACTCACCTTCCATGGGTCAATCTTGGCCTGCTCCTTCTCAATCTCCTGTTTTATTCTGAGTTGATTCTCTGGCGTGAATTCTCCCTCTCCTAGCCTTTCTCTCCATTTGCTGCAGGCTCTTGCAAAGAATTCATTGTCCAATGAACTGGCACTCATCCTAAAATACAAAGTATCATGGGTACCGTATTAGTACACAATAAAATTCCAAAACCATAATTTTGAAACTTTTTCTCAACCAGTATAGCTTATTATAATGAATGTTTCTCCAGCCACTCAGTAACTATACTTTGATCAACACCAAATAGGCGGGCCTCTTCACATTGTGAATTGATGCAGATGAGCGCGTGCGTAGCTGGACACAGCACAACTGTAGGAGAAGCAGCGCGCTGTTCATGTGTGACTCGCGCATCAGTATCTACGGCGCATATGTTTCTGGGATCATATTTACTGGCGGATGAAGAAAAGCCTCATAATTCCCGCCAATTTAGTGTATGAATCCGCCTGCAGTGATCATGTACAGGGTTAAAGTGGCGGCTTGGAGTGATCAATTAGGCATGCAACTGAGCCAAGATCTAGACTGGGATGTCTCCTTGTATTGGGGCCAGGGACACAGCTAGCGACTCTGGGCTTGAGAAAGCTGTCCTATGGGGAAGTAGGCGAATATTGGTGGGGAATTGTCAGCTTAGAAAGACCGAGTATAGCAAGTTCCCTGCTAAATGCCCGGGTACCTGACAGGCTGATTGCACTATCAAATGATAATTCCACAACAAAATAATAATTTGATAGAAATTAGGTCAACGGAAGTCAGACTTTTGGGCCTAAAAATGAAGGTAAATTGCTTTTTTGGTGAGTTTAGCTTGATGGATAAACTTGATATGGGATTTATTGAAAATCTTGATGATTTAGAATTATTAAATTTTTGATTTTAAAACAATAAAAGCTATTATTTTCCTTATTATGAACAGGGTCCTAAACTACACCAATGCCAAGTTTTCATCAATGTATGCTACAGTGTTGAGCAACTTGCAATTAGACTGCAAAGACTTGGAGAGAGAACTTGAACACTTTACAGATACTGCTTTACCATCTTTTAAGAAAGAGTTGCCAGATTTAAATATGTTCTGTAAGAGGTAAAATATAGTGGTTTTTTGATGAAAAATACATGTATACAAAATTGATGGATATAGCTTTAATATGCTTACATTACTGTAAAGACTAAAGTCATAGCAGATCTGTAATTAAACCTGATTACTTTGGGGTAATGAAAGGTTATTCCTGCAAAATGACAAAACAAGTCACACTACCCGTCTTACCTGTATATACTAGAACGATCATGCTTGATTCTGTCCACTTCGGGTAAGAGACTGATTAGCTTTTGTTGGTACTGAGGAGGTAGACTAGAAAAAGTGTTCTTGTTGATAAGAGCCTGCAACAAACAATGGAAAATGTTACAAATGAGCTAACCCTATTTACACTTACACCAACAGATGGTTGTGCTACAGAACTAGAACTAGAGGCTGCATGGTAGGAAAGTATTGAACAAAATGCAATCAAAAACAATATAGGGCCTAACACCGTGTCAAATTTGTTTATAGCTTTGGCAAGTCAGTGCACATGATGAGTGGTGTTAAATCAAAAGAAGAAATACTGGGTTATCTTCCATTTTTAAAAGAGGTACTTGAAGATGAAACCCCATGGGGTGAAATCTTTAAAACAGTTTTCCTGCAAACTTTAATTGGCAAAATTTTGTTTTTATAACACTAAATGGATAAAAAAATCAATTTTACAAAACTTACATGACATATAAGGGGAGACACGTAAACTAATCTGCAACAGCTTGCCGTTATCTGAACAAGACGGTAAAGTCAAATTTTTGGCATCTGGTTGGAACATATTCAATTTGATGCTTTAAAACCATAGATATAGTACACAGGCACAAAACCAAATGCCTGGATAAGATGAATTATCGATTTGTGTAAGAGTAGCGGGGAAATAGACTGTTCCGACTGGTGCAGATATCTGAACCATATTGCCGATTAGTTTACATGTCTCCCCTAACATATGACATCAAGGCATTTAATAATTTTAGATATCCTTTACAGTTAATTTAGAAAAAGTTCAAGTTAAACTATTGTCCTTTGACTGAGAAAACATCTGAATGTTGGAATTTAAACCCACGATAGTCCTTAACTGTTTCTTCTGGCCAGGATTGTCTCTTAATTCTCTTCATCTCTACAAAAGCACATTTATTCTAATGCTCACATCCATAGATACCAGACTCATATTTGTAGTCCAGCATGGGATCAATTTGAGGGTATTCAAGATTTGCCGTATACGCTTTGCTTCCAGTTGTGGCATACTGGCTGCATAAATTGTGAATTCAATTTTGATTTACATTGGCCAGGACCCGCAATAGACCCTAATACTACAATTTGAGCCTTATGGCCAACAACCTCACTAAAGTCAATCTTCACAATGAGCTTCCAATTTCGCGGGGTTTTGGGGTTTTTACTCATCAACACATGTTTTCAAGTGGTAATCTGCGCCCTACGCGACCCACTGTAATTCACACAGTTGGATGTGATTGGTTGTTACCGTGATCGTCACGCTAAGTTATTGTCACTGTGGAAAATTGACCAGTCATACATGTATGTGTGTCATAACGATCCCCAAGCATCAGATTTGTCAGATGATTTAAATTCTGAATAACGCATACGCACAGACTGCGTAGAAGCTCGATTGTTTGAATATTGTTGACGCAATTTTCAAGGAACTTATTTAAAAGATAGACTTTACACTTACTCCAACCTAGGAGAACAAACCAATTTACTGCGTAAGTGCCCATGCTTCGGTTGCGCTGTCAGAATTGCTGTGTAATATCACACACTAATTGTGCAGGGATGTGAGAGTTCAGCTTTTTTATGCCTTCAAAAGAGTCATAATTTCAGCTTTTTCTTTCATTTTCAGCCTGTTTTGAGCATTTGGTCAGTATTATCAGCTCTTTTCAGCTTTTTTTTTATCACCTGAAGCTGGCTCTTACACCCCTGATTGTGAATGTATTTCACAACACTTGACGTATATTTGCAATATTTACGCACGGTTGTTGCTCAATTGTTGAGGGAGGGCATACAGGTGTTATACACAGTCTGGCAACGCCACTCTAAATCTATGGATGATTTATACACCTTGTGATCCAAACTTTCCTAAAAACTGAAATTCAGCTTTGTCCAAGCTGATATCAGGATTGGTACTGTTGAATAAAGGATATTCTTTGCATAAAACTTTATCACTTCAATAATTACTAAAAATTGTCTTTTCAACAAAGTGATGAGACTGACACTGCTTGTCATCTCCTGAAATACTCTCAACATGCAGAGATTTTTTTTAGCTAAATCTCACCAGAAATGTATTTTAGACAGTACTGTTCTTCAGTTTTGTTCGTCGTGATGCTATCTTTCTCCATTTCCTTTTTGATAGCCTTTTTTGATACAACATTGGTTGCAAATGATCTGAGAATTGTCTCGAGAGGTTTTTAGGTTTTCGTTTTGCTTTTAGGGCTGTAAAATAAACTGAGGATTGTCTCACGGGCTCTTGGTTATTCGGGTTTTTTTTACAGAGCATGAACAGAGGATTGTCTAAGTGGTTCTGAAGTTTTTGATTTGTTTTCAAGGCCATCAACAACTTAGCCCAAATTATTATTATACTTACCTTAAGATTAGTATTTGCAAGAATGGAATCAGGGGTCTCCATGTCAACCTCCCATTCTTCTATGTTACTTGCATGGAACCGGTTAGTTTGCTTGCTCTGACGAGTTCTCCTTGGCTGTTGAAACATAAGAATTGGCAACAATGAACAGTCACGATAAATTTGATGAAGGACATCCCTAGGCTACATCCCTAAAAAGACACCTTGATAATTGAATATGCCAAAATAAGAACATCCCAACTCCAATAGCTCCCTTCTGTTAAGTTATGTAAAATATAAATACGTATAAATCTCTGAAAATGCTTTCAAATCACTAGAAAGCATTTCAATGTCTTTATCCCAATCATAGTGTCACATTTGACCTTGTAGTTGACTTTGTTAGACATTGTTAGATGATTTTCCTAGCATATAGTTGCAGAGGGGAGCTCATGGAGTTGGGATGTTCTTGTAATGGCTGTTTAAATATAATAGCCTCAACTATGTACTATAACAATTATCTAACAATGTCTAAAAAGTCAACTACAAGGTCAAATGTGACACTATGATTAGGATATTGACATGGAAATGCTATTTTAGTGACGTGAAAGCATTTTCAGAAATTTGTATGCATTTATATTTTATAAATATAATTAACAAAAGGGAGTTATTGGAGTTGGGATGTTCTTATTCTGGCGTATTCAATTGCTAACTTAGCATTTTTGCTATTTCAATGTTGTTCTCATGAATAATAACATATCAAAACCAAGTGTATGTAGCTGAAATGGTTCTGTTCAATTACATAATTCTGATTTCTACCTGATGCTTAGAGTTAACTATTATAAATTGTACAAAAATGTTGTAATTACCCAACTCATCCATTTTGCCTCATGAAAGCATATAACCCTTCCTAAATCATATGGGCTGTATTCCAGAATGATGTCTAACACTAAACATACGTCTAACTCAGGAGTTCAACCAACGTTTACCTAAATGCAATTCCAAAGTGCTGACAAATTTAGATTTCTGTTGAATGTTTCAAACAGTTGATAACCCGCCGCTAAATTAAGACTACCTCTGGAAATCATATTGATTCCAGGAACACGCAGATTTCTCTGTTATATTTTGATATTATGATTGGCAGTATATATCTACTCAAGGGAGGGAGTTGAGATGCATGCATTTCCATGAGTCATCATTTATGCCCTCAGCCTAAAAGAAACAGGATAAGCCTATTAATGCAAGGTTAGTAGAGAGGACAATTTTACTTTCACGTTTTATATAGAATCCACTTTATGATAACAACAATAATTAATATTCTTAGGGAAGGACAGACTAGAGATGAAATTTTGATTCAATTGTCCCACGCCTCCTTTGTGTTACTTCAATTTTGATTCATATATAATATGTGTCCCGCCGCGGCAAAAGGGTGCAGTTGTCGTCTCCTACATGTAGCTCATTGTAGCATATCTGATGTATACAAATACCATACATCAGATATGCTACAAGGAGCAACATATACGAGCCGACAACTGTACCCTTTTGCCGCGGCGGGACACATATGGATAGATATTCAAATAAAAGCTATCAAAACAGCCATTGCTATTTTTATGAATTCGGTCTACTAATTTTGACAACATGCATCAAGTACACCTATAATGAACTACAATTTGTACACAACACGGTTACATTATGTGATTAAAATATACCCGCTTTTCTGATCAATGCCCGGAATAAACCCAATAGACGGGTAAGACCTAACCATGTACTGTAAAAGTAGAAATTTTTGTGAATCAAATCGCGAAAATAAAACATGCCCGAAAATTTCTTTTGTACTAGGTTTCTATTGTGATGACATGAAAACAGCTAAATTAAAAGTCTCATCAACTTGACTATATCTGAAAAATCACGGAAATATCTTCCCACGAAAATATTGTCTTTATGTTCAATAAATTAATTAAAGAATAATTAAATATGTTCAATTCAAGCAAATCTTTTTAAAGTAGGGTGCAGATTTAATGACACAATTACCAGTAATATGTCACACTTTGTTGATTGCTATGGACATA
>JXSR01S005010.1:19938-31029 GCA_000969725.1 Ophiothrix spiculata
CATACAATTGATTGCATGAATAAGTAATCTGATGGGAAATCCCATGATTGGTACATTGATTTAATCTTTTCATAAATTACACATTGCTATGTTAAGGTGTCTGAACTGAGATGGTAATTCCCTGCACTTAAAATAGCTATGACATCAGGGGTTTTTTATCACACAATTTGTCAGTTTTGACAGAGAAGTGAAGCTGACTTTAAAGGAGTTGGTTAGATCCCGGGTTCGTTGGATTTAGTTGAAAGTCTCTTATAGATGTTTGGAGAAAATATTTGTTTTCTTTGGATAAGCAATATAATAAAAGGTTTGGAAAGGAGAACTAAAGACCACTTGTGTCATGTTTATTCATGTAAAATTATACACATATTTCCTCTTATTTAAGAAGAACATTTTAACAATATGTTTCCACATGAAATACTCAGAATAAACATGTGACGTACTCTAATTTTAACTCATTAAGACAATGGAATTCCTACATTGTTGCAATTGTTGCACCCTTTACGTAAACAAATGCATATTTTTAATTGCTAAACTATAATAAGTCATTTCACTGCTTCCACCAACTAAACTAATTACAAAATATCACGTTATGTATAGTTTTTTTACGCAATGGCGCAAATTACACTACCCGTAATAATACCGTAAGACCATTGGTATAGTTAAGAAACATATTAGGAGTCATACCCAACCAAGTAATGCGGTTTCAATGTACGCTCATGTACTTGTGCAAAAACAGTTAATAATATTTCCAAGTGTAAAGATTTAAATCATTATAGTGCATCAATTATATAAAGAGAATTTTGCAAAATGCTTTCTCTCCAGGGTCACAAACCACGCCCGAATGTTAATGTCGGCATCACGCAACACCGCACCAATGCATGGCTTTCCCATAAAAATGGCTAGGAACGAAAGGTGACCTTCTTTACAAATTGTTTCACTTTTGGAACTTTCAACGGTCAACATATGTGACGCGTTACATCAAAAGGTACAAGTTGTCTACCTTGGACAAAATTGAGATTTTTGTGTTACTTGTAAAAGGACAAAATAAGCTTTAAAATGATACATTGCTTGTGAAAATTGAAGTTTTAGTTTCGAAGTTATGATGAATAAAGACGGTTGTTTTCTTATTATTTTTTTATAATTCACAAGCTTAATTGGCCTGTATCTCGAAACTTGTACCTTTTGATGTAACGCGTCACATATGTAAAAGCCATGTAAGTTTAAATCTTTGCGTGTGTTTAAGAGATAGTCAGAAGTATGTAAAGGTTGCATTATTTAGTCTATTATAGAATAGAAGTTTAAGATTTATTTGTTTCATTATAAACGGTTGTCTATAACAAAAGTTATGTTTGATCTAATTTTAACTCAATAATGATAATGGAATTCCTACATTGTTTCACCCTTTACGTAAACGAATGTTATGTTTATTTTTAATTATTATAATATCATTAGACAATTCACCGCTTCCACTAACATTACTAATTACAAAACATCATGTTTGTTATGTAAAGTTTTTCTTTACACATTGGCGCATATTACTCTTGCCGTAAGTATTTTTAACATATTTTATGATCAGTTCACTATCATCCTAAAGTTCAATTTTTTGGGAAATTTCCGAATATCAATTTTGGCATTATCGCCAAGAGAGGGGCACGTAAACGACATATTTGGCAAAACAAACCGTAAATTGGCGACAGCTTACTGTTGCCTGCACTTGTTTGGGTATCTGGATTGAGCATACTATTTGAAAAATTCCGTAAGACCATACATGTTTATATGTACAATAGCTCACACTCCAGTACATAACTATAATAAACTGTACCAATTATAGATATCGGACCAGAAAAAATGCATCCAAATATTTGGTAAAGAACAACTTCTGTTCTAGAATAGCGATTGAAACAAACTTTAATTTCAAATCTGTTTCATTGACTTTTTTACTATCTGGTACATGCAAAGTATTGTTGTTTTCTGGGACTCACGGTATAATGATAATAAGAATTTTGAGTCATGAAATGACAGTTTTCGTATTGATCCATTTGATCATAACATCTCGGAGCACCTGTAAGAGTACAGCTACTGTACACTAATATGTAGATTAAAATCCTCTACAAAGTTATCTTTTGGTGAAAGTTTTCGATTCCTTTTGGTATCCACTCGTCCAATTCAAATATTTCTCATCAGACAAATCCTTTAAATTTATAAATAGTATCACTGAAATATCATTATTCTTTACAACTAACATATTATTCAAGCATTTTAATAGGTTTGTGAACATGAATATAATATTAAAAGGCGATATCAATTCTTAAAATCAGAACTTGAGTTCGACGAGTGGATTCGGTATTTCATAGCAATTTTCGCAACATTTTTTTGGCTATTTGATCATGGTGTTCTTTATATTTGAGCCATATTGTCCAAACTTTTCTAACAAATAAGTACTATATGTTTAATACCCATTAACAGATATATGCTTAAATTATCAAAAAACGTAACCAATTCACAATCTACGAAAGATTACATAAAATGGTTTCTCAAACCCACTAAAACCAGGCAAAAAGTTGATTAAAATAATGGACAAGGATTTTTTTGAATAACATAGTCGTGAATAATACATTGATAAGTATAAATGATATAACTTATGTGACATGACACAACCTTATTTTCGTAATATAACAATAATTCTTTTTTTCCATCTAGTAACATATTTAGATCTCGATTTAATAAAAACACTCTTACTTGAGTATACGGAAGATAATATGAAATGGTTTCTCGAACCTTTTAAAGCAAGTCAACAACTTAGTTAAAATAGCAAAGACTTATTTTACGAATAACGTATTGATTTATGTATTCATATGCATTAGTAATATAATATATAATTTTACACAAAAAACATTAGCGAAAGCCCGAGAAGGGAAGGGTCAGCTCAGTTTGGGGTCAGCTCAATTTTGTTTTCAACCTCACGCCCATGGTCCTAGAAAAACAGCGGACCTAGAAAAATAGAGCATTATCAAGAAGATGAAGGAGTTTTTTTTTAAATACCAAATCAAATATCAAATAGCAACGGCATAAAAGGAAAATTAATATTGTTAAAATGATTGATGAGCAAAAGTCATTAAGGTTAACATGCATGGAAATCAATAATCCCATTACAGTCTGGCACCATTAATACCAGTGTAGATATAAGTAATACTGCCTGAAGCTGATAAGAGAACACTCTGATGTATTCATTGCAACTTTTTAGATTTGTAGATTCCTCGATTGCACCAATATCTAATTTGTAAAGCAAGCACGAATATCTCCGAAATCTTTTCTGAACTTGATGACAGAGGTTGAAATAACGATACTGTAGAAGCAATTAGATTTAGAAAAAAGGTTAAATTACAGAATGATTTATTGTGATTTGTTTATAATCCTAGTTTGTACAAGTAGCTGTTCTTGAAATTTGTTTTGTTAATTTTTCTTTCTTATATCATATTACTACCATGTTTTAATTTCTATGTGATAATTCTACTTCAATGTATGATCAGCTTTGCGTTTGATTCAGATAATGGTTACTTGTTCTTCTTATTTCAAACATATTTGAAAAAATTATATTTAGAAATTTATTACGGCAGGTTTTTTGAGATGTTACACAATGTCTTCTTCGTGTAAATTAGCTATAAAACTCTGAAGATCAATTAGTAGAGTTGTTAAGAAGGAAAAATTATTAAATCTTATTGTTAAGAATTTATTTTGCTAATTGAAACTTTAAAGTTTTTAGTATCAAAATTATTTTCTGAAACTATAGTGTTTCCTAAAAACAAAACGAACTATTTCTAAACAGTTGATAAACAACTCATTCTTAGTGAATTTTGTATGTTTTTTTTTTCATTACAATGACCCAAAATCATAATCATTTCCTGTTAGTTTTCTTTCTAACCGTGTAGTAGGTCTATATTAGAGTGCACTTTAGACTACTATGAACATCTTTGTATAATAGTCAACATTTTGCATGTAAAAATTGATAACTGACCAAAAGTCTCATCTTAAGTTAATGGTGGTATTTTTTGAAGTCATACGTATTGCAACCATTTCGACATACAACGTTGTCACTACGTCATACGTCATATTTAATGATCGCAACCATTACGTCAAATGTCAAGGACTTGTTGATATATCATTACGTTGAACTCGCACGTTGCGTCCCAAGGTAAGTCATATGTATGGATATGAATTTAGTAAAAAGAAAACACTTCGACAACTGTGTATAGTATATAATTGCAAAACGATCAACCGCATAGGCGACACTTTAAAAGTTAATCGGTGGTAACGATGTAATCTGATCTTACTGTCTGCGTTGTACAGTACAGTATAGGCTAATAACTCTCACGCAACATTAGTTTCACGCTTTATTCCTTTATGGTCTATTGAAGGCGGAATTCCAGGGGGACCTTGATTACTTTTACACCGACCGGTTGCTGTTAGTCTTCTAACTGGCTAAAATATCAGATAATCAACAACCGATTGACTTTTGAAGTGACCCCATAGATAAAAAAAAAGGAGAAGTTTCAGACTTACCGTGACTAAACTTACCATGGTTGCCGGGTCTCCCTCTTGATTCTCTTAAAAGATTACTTAAGAATGGATTCCTGATCTGTGGTATTTCTTGTGTTGATGTGAGAACCATAATACACGCCATACATACAGTAAACAATATCACTGATTTCGAAGCCATTGTGTCTAACCTAACGTCTATGAATCTGCAAATGAAAAGTACATATGAAAGCTTGATGATAGACAGTAACTTTTTCACATCTTTTACTTGGCCGATTGGAACTTCAAGTGTTTTGACTCAACCTTGCCAGACATCATGGTTCGGGTCCTCAATTCATGGAAACTATTTTCTCTTTCTATTATGATTAAAATATATCTGATTCGCATTTTTCTGAGAGATCTAAGGTTTTACACTTAGTATTGCAGTAATGAAATACGGAATAGGATTTGTATCATAATATTAGAGGAAAGAACATATAAACATTTGTTTTTTCACATATTTAGCGGAAGGTTGCGTGATCGATTCCTGTCTTTGTCACACAAATTTAGTTTATTATTTTTTTATTTTAGTAGCGGATATATAAACCAAAAGGATATATTTGTCTTTCTTTGGGACGCCAATTAAACAAAACTAGCAAGCTTCAAACACTTGAAATATATTAAGAAGTGATCAGATAATGGCTATCTCTATACAACAACAAAAACCTATAAGTATCATTGTGAATCATGAGTAGAAATGCATAAAGTCAAGAGACCTGTTTTCTGCCTTTTAAGGGTAATAAAAATAATTCAAATGAGACAATTGGGCGCATTTAAAGTCAAAGCAAATTTGTTAACATGTTCAGACAAGAGAGTAAATATATTTCATGTACTACTATTACATAGCGAACAAAACATTGAAATGCCAATTTTCAGCATAAAACACTTCAAGAAGTGGTCAGTTTTTGCATTTAGAATTCAGAATATTTTATTGTAAATGTCTTAATTAACGTTAAATACTAATATTTTTAAAGTGATCATCAGTAAGATATACCCGAAAATCTTCTATGAATTTGTATCAGACTTGGGTCTTATACAAAACGTTGGAGGTTTTTAAGCACAATGTCTTAATAATGACGTATATTAACAAATGAACAATTGTTATCACGAAATCAAGCCTTATTTACGTATCTTATCTCTTTTGCTGCTACCAACAATTTATCCTGACTTAAGGTCGATTCGATATCGGTATAATGCAACAGGTTGTATAATTAGACCAAGCTAAATCTAAGAAAACAGATATTATCATGTGTTGCCAAGCTCAAGAGGTCATTTAAAAATCAAAAGCTGTACAGGAAAATAAATAAGTAAGACTGGTTTCAGAATGATAAAAATTGTCGAGTCCACTATTTAAGTTCAAAGAATTCCATCTTTGTTTAAACTGATTATTTAAACATGTCATTAAGCATTTGATTTCGTGTTCACATGCTTTTAAAACAATATCAAATTGCTCAATATTTTATTTGTTCTACCTCAATTTCAAACCATCAAACTGATTGTTATAAATGGAACATTAAACTCATCCAGCATCCTTTTTGTGTAATAAATGCATTTACAGAAATCCAATTCCAATCCGTTACTATACAATTTAGTCTTTTTGAAAACGTTCAAATATGTTTGTCTGTTTGAAGATGTTCTTGCTTAATGACGGTAACCTGATATATGTTTTTAGTGGAACATTTCACACAAACAATTTTTATGAATTCTAATATCCTTATTACTTTCAAACACTACATTATTGTTATTGTATTATTTCAGAGCAAACTAATCTATAGCAGAATACCCATATGAGTAAGGTGTCTTTTTATTCACATTATAAAAGGGATATCTCTGCAAAATCCCATTAGAACAAATCGCAAATATTATGAATTGTATCAATCTTATCTGCCTTGTAAAGGGCTAGATACAGTTTGTCATTTTTACCATTTGTAAAATCCAGATGCAAGGTCGTAGGGTTTGGTGGTTGGATATGGTGAATTAGGGTGTACGCGTATCATGTGCGCCTGGCTACAGAGCGTATAGCTGTGCATTTTTACCACTAGATTAAATTTATATTCTTCTCATTTGAGGGGGGGGGGGGGTTTCGGGGCTATTCGGATCGATAGTGTCACTGTAACATTGTGGTTTTTTTTCTGAATTAACTTTTGAATTAAAATTTTTAACATCATGCAAAATGCTAATAGTGGTGAACTTTTCTCCACCAAATGCCCTTTTTCAAATACGTATGGATGTGTTTTATCTTAGTTTTGTCATTAATTTCTGCCAGCTTTTCATTGAAATCTAATTTCTTCTTGAGATCTTGCTAATTTTTTTTTTTTTAATAATTTACACCATGGAAACAATTGTACCACGCGAAAAATTCAATGTAATGTTTCCAAAAAAATATATTTCGGTTTTGATTCACGTTTTACAAAAGAAAAAAAAATCGCTATAAACAATTAATGTTGAATTAAAGAAATTAGTAAATTTTAGCAAATTCAAAAATAAGCGCTGACAAAGCTTTCATGTAGCGATTCAACTTGCATGGTATTATAATCGACATGGTACTCTGCAAGTCTCACATTGGGTATCAAATTTATCTTTTAAGTCTTTCATACGTTATCAAATTAAGAAAGAATGGTTGAATTAATGACTTTGGCACCTTGAATGCCGATAAAAGTGCTTCAATTACCTAGAAACACTTATTGTTGACCTCAATTTGTTGTTGTTATAAATTACGCAGATATGGCCTTGCTGAGCTCAAAACTCGATACCAATCTTCTATGACGTGCCTTGGTTTTAGTATCCATTTCAAGCGCGAGCGAAATGATTAACAAAACATCCTTATCTGGCATTAGAAATAAGCGCAATTAATGAAATGGCGATCGAGCCCTTAGGCACTTTTTTATGTCAAGAGTTCAAACTAAAGATCTTTTGGGATGGCAAATCAAATTTTGTTTGTATACTCAAAAATCGCACGTGAATAATAGTTACCTGGCAAATGACACCCGCGATTATTGTAACAAGGGAATTCTAATATATAATGTGAGATGCGTATTGATTTAGAATTTTGATCAAAACATCTTAACCTTTGTTTAATTTTTAATTTAAATCTTAAATGACAGAAATTAATTTGAAACGTTACATTTTAAAAGGTGAAATGCGATGATGGTTATATTTTTAGGACTGTAATGCCAAATTAATTTAATGATAATATTTACAATAATTAGCAAAAGGTCAAACGTTGTACGTTGCCCAGATTAAATATTTAAGAATGCTTTCTTTGGTAATTTATAGTGGTGGTAAAATACAGTGTCTTTGGAAAAAACATATGCACGGTTTCTTTGCTGATATGTTTACTTGGAGGAACTGCTTCCGGGAATACATCTTGAAATACTGGGTCTGCACAATATTTACCCACTGATGAACAAATTAGTTTGGTCTTTAAGTTATCTGGGACAATCAAATATTCAAATTTATTAACGTGATAAATGCTTCAAGTGTTGACTGCAAAAAGATAAAATTATTGTTGGTAGAATATTAGAGCAAAGTACATAATATATCTATCTAAAATGTTTCGTAAAATAAGCCTTCTTCAAAAATTATTAAATATAAGCTTCTATTTGAAAAGAATATACAACTTCATACAGACTCAACTCATATGAGTGTCATTTCTAAAACTGACATGCTCTGGGAATTTCGAATTACTTAAAGGCCCGTTAAATGACATAAATAAGTTGAAAGTTGACTTGCTACTATGGATATCGGTCATCTTTATGTTAATCAAGATTCTAAAAACAAGAGAAAGAAAAACGAAACATGTGCATAATTGTTTTTCTTTATACTCCTAAAAACCAACAAAATAAGAATAAACACATTTAAAAATGGAAAACATTTTGGAAAAATAATTTAAGAAAGTAGGCTAGTAATTTACAAAATCCACACTCTTCATCAACATGTTGCTTAATTTAGACATCTAAATGTAACCTGGTTTACAATATTACTATTTTTTTCTGTTTGAAAGTTAATATATATAGACGAAATGAGCGGAAAGTTGAAAATTCATAATTGATTTTATTATATACTTATTTTTATAATCTCAGCTAAGTCAGCTTTGGTAACATATATCAAATGTCATACTTTTTTCTTCAATTTTTATTTAGAGATCAAAATCCAAAGCAGTCATCTAGTATCTAGTATTCGCTTCAAAACGAGTTTAAATACATGTATGTTAGATCGTAATAGAGTATAACAGCAAAATATGATCAATTAACCTTGAATAGATATCCCTCCACTATCGATCATATAAAATATATACTTCCCCAACTCAAAGATGTGTTTTAATGTAAATTAGAATAGATATTGCATAATATATGTGACCGTCCAGCCCAAACCAGCAGTAAATGCTTTTGTCATTTTCACTTTTTTTTAATTATTTGCAAAGACCATGCTTTAATGATTAAAATGAAACCTTAATGAACTTCACACGATTTCCAAAAGTCAAGTTATGGTCCGTCAAAGGTTGTCAGGGAGTAAAACGTATAACTGAGATAACGCGTTCCAAAGTTTAGTAAGCCCTATATTTTCTGTTGATTGTCTTAAGAACATACCAATTTATTTCACATTTCCTATCATTTTCTTCGAATGAAACTTTGCTGGTATTTTGTAGTAATCACTATAGTGAATCTGTCAAAAAATCGATTTCGGTAAATTATGACCCTGACATGTATTTTCACCTGTAGCGCAAAATGAAGTTTCTGGCATTTACTGCTCATACGGGCTGGAAGGTCACATATATGGTCACTCACGAAAAAGTATAGATACGGCCTAAATTATACACCTAAAAACGAAAAATGACCTCACAGCTATGTTTTTATTTTAGAGGTCATTAATTGAAAATTTCCATTCGCTGCTTTCTGGTAATACTGTTGGAGCACTTTTTATACTGTAAAAGTGTATATTTTTGCGCTCAGTAGTTTTTGCACAAGCCTTATTTTGAATCAATTCGCGTGTTTCTTTTTGCGCGCTCGTGATACTTTTTTACGTGCGGCAGTATACAAGGTATACATACCATTTATCGCAGTACATTTATTTTCCAAAAGCTTAAATATGTAGAATGGTGAAGTTGGTTTAGCATAGAACATTCCGTAAAGCAGCAGTCGTAAGTTAAGACTTTATTTCTGATCGCCAGCCGTAATACTAAGATTTTATGAGCGTTTATCTTTTAAAACATATATATATGATATGTTTTGTTCCTTTGTTAAATAATGAGTATCTGTCCAGTTTAAAGTTAATTCCTTTTATATTCAGGGAAGACATGTGTAGTTTTGTAAATATGCAGTGTTTTTCTTCTAAAGAAAACTTACATATTACTTATTATCATCAACGTTTCTCAGAGTCTTCCGTCTATACTTGGAACACTTATATACACAAATTATTCAAGCATTTTTCAATTAATTTTGCTGCAAATTTTATGAACATATATATCGCACTATTTTCAGCCGCAGTTAAGTCTAGGTATGCAAACTTCGTACTTCTAATGAGTCCAACCTATCTCAAAACCTTAAAGCATACATTGAAATTTTGTTCAGAATTTCTGAAGTGGTTAACTGTATAAGAAAGAACAAGTTGCGTATACACGTAATATATAAACTCTGAAGGCAATCTGTGTAGCATCTAGAGATTTTAAATTGAGAAATTTCTAAAACCATCTCAAAATTGTAAAAAACAATAATTTTCAATAATATACAGCAAACTAGATATTGATAGAATTTAATTCAATTTACAATGCTCAATATTCGAAATAAACAAAGGAAATACCCGTCCACGCGTCTTTATTCTGGACATTACGTAAACATCAGATTTATGCAAATCATGTTTGGGACGTCTTAAAATGTAAATCAATACTGCACATGTTTTGGTTGCAATTTTAAATTCCGTTTTGTCCCAGTTAACTACTTGCAAATGCCATAAACGCCGTGAAATTTAAATATATCAAGAATAGGAAACTGTGTCAGCATAAACGGGATGCTAGATTTGTATACATAAATCAATTTAAAATACATCACTGATATATGTAGCAATTTTATGGCAAATATATATACTCTATAAATCTTGAAGTATGCAACAAGCAATCATACTCTGTTACGAGATCAATAGCATATCCCTTGTATTCGACAACATTGGTGAACTGGTGGTTTTGTATTGTGTAATAGACTAAGACGTAATTGCTGCGTATTGATATTTGTGTACATTAATCGCTCATAATTTTGGTATTAAATGTGCCTAATTTTGTTGCTGCCACATGGACAAACATTGAAAATAAGTTCATCTGAATATTCAACATGATTTGTTAGTTGGATATGATTCGAAAAATACGGATTAATTTATTTCCAAGTTTGATCATATTGGTTTATGTGCGTTGATGGGGTAGCAGGTGGCACAACGGTACTTCCCTCGCCTTGCACCAATGAGCCCGGGACTGTCACGGGTTTGAACCCCGGTCCAGGCACTGTATGTGCAAACGGTTGCCAGTCC
>JXSR01S005012.1:3612-24133 GCA_000969725.1 Ophiothrix spiculata
GCCCAAGTAAGCTCCATTCCACACCAAGCATCATTTCAGGTTCTGCGACAACCTCTAGGGGCGCTGAACCTTGATCAGCCCACATATGCACCATCACTGTCCGGATCAGCTCCCCGAGTTTCATACGGGTTTCCACGAAACAAGTAGCAGTTACTTCCTTGTCCAAGGCAATTTCAAGCACACTAAACATTTTGGCACAATCAGGGTTCGAAACTCAGGACCTTCTGCACCGCAAGTGAGCGCTTAACAGTTTGAGCTAACTTGACTGCTACAAGCAGCATCAATCCAGATCTGCTATACAGGATCTTCTGTACTCTGTGTACATGGGTTCGTGTAAGCGGTCTAAGGAGATGTGAATCTCATATCTGGATCTGAGAGATGCACATTGGATCTGCACTCCAGGTCAATTCCAAGCTGCCTTTAATGCTATCAAAATATATTCCTTCTGATTTCCACTGGTTATGTTAACTTACAAAAGCAAGACAAAGAAAATGGGGAAAATGGTTACAAATTTTCCAATATTCCTAAATAAGAGGGTCTATGTTGCTGCTATCTACTGAAGATAGCTATGCCTTTACGCACTCTTTTGTGTGTGTGCATCTATCTATCTACTATTCAAATTCAAACACTCATAAAAACTATATGTGATTGTCCAGCCCACATGAGCCATAAATGCAGCACACTTCATTTTGCACCACTACAGGTGAAAATACATATTAAGGTCGTAATTTGCCAAAATCAATCACAATCGTTTGTGCTAACTTCAAAGCAACAGCAAAGTTTCATTTCGAGAGAATACCAAAAATTTCTGTATATTTCGTAGACAACAGAAAATTTAGGGCATACTGATCTTGATGATCTGGATGATTAGACATTTTATAGCTGAGATTATTTTAAGAAAATATGCATGTAATTTTATTAGTATCATAATGGTATTAAGTTTATGCAATAAAGGTTTCACATGTAGGCTCTGTTAGGTCAAGGTTGGACGGACTAAGGCCGAAAACATAGTCAGCCTCCAAACAAAATTTTTCCTACCAAACATTTGGTTGTGACGTCACCAAATATTTGCCATCGAATTTAAAGTATGAACGGATACCTAACATTTGGTCCAATGTATATGGCAATTAAATAACATGTGCAATCTAGCACGAAATTTTATTTGGTCTCAACTCGGTGTTGAAGTTATTTTGTTTGGAGTCACACGTCATTTTGACGTCACGACCAAATGTTTGGTAGCGAAAATTTTGTTTGGAGGCTGACTATGTTTTCGGCCTCATAATGGTATTAAGTTTATGCAATAAAGCTTTCACATGTAGGCTCTGTTAGGTCAAGGTTGGACAACTAACAGAATTGATAACGCATTTCAAAACAATTTTATTCTGGACTTGCCAACCATTAAGACATTAAGTCTGTTGGCGTGTGTTCTTCTAATCCTAACCAAGCCCTTTTAAACGTTGGCTTTTCTATGGAAAAGAAAAACAGAATTAAGCATCATACTTAAGGTGATAATACTTTCGACTGGCCACAGGTCACAACACTGTTTAACAATGTGTTAGAATAGAGCATACTACATAAGCAAACACTGGCCACAGGTCACAACACTGTTTAACAATGTGTTAGAATAGAGCATACTACATAAGCAAACACTGGCCACAGGTCACAACACTGTTTAACAATGTGTTAGAATAGAGCATACTACATAAGCAAACACTGATATATTTTTTTATTTTGCTAAAATGAGACAAAATAATTTCAGTGGTTTTGGCAAAAATAAATAATTGGACAGTATCAATTTTTTGCATCTGAATACATTACTATTTTCAGCAAAGAGCACCAAATTAGTCACCTGAATGCATTACTGTCTTCAATAGACAGCACCAAATTAGTCACCTGAATACATTGCTATCTTCAGTAGATGACACTGAATGCATTGCTACCTTCATCAGCGAGCACCAAATTAGTCACCTGAATATGTTGCTATCTTCAGTAGATGGCACCAAATAAGTGTCACTGAATGCATTGCTACCTTCATCAGAGAGCACCAACTTAGTAATCTGAATACATTGATATGATAGATTCAGTAGACAGCATTCGTTTAGTGCATCTAAATACATTGCAATCTTTAGTAAACAAAAAATAGTAAACTTGAATATGTTGTCATCTCTGGTTGTCAACCAATCAATTTTGTGCACCTGAAAATACTGTTATCTTCAATAAATACCGCCAATTTAGTGCACCAAACTACATTACTATCTTCAGAAAATAGCACTAACAGCACTGATTTAGTGCACCTGAATATATTGCTACCTTCAGTAGGCAACGCCAATTTTATGAACAAGAATACATTGTTACATTCAGTAGACAGCACCAATTCGGTACACTTGAATAATGTGTTATCTCCCGTAGACAGAATCAGTTTAGTATGATATATTGCTATCCTCAGTCGACAGCACCAATTCAACAAACCTGAATACATTGCTATCTTCAGAAGACAGCATGAAATTAGTCACCTGAATACATTGCTATCTTCAGTAGATGGGATGAAATAGGCCCCACTACATGCAAGAATTATTTCACAGCAATTTTCAGGGGGAAAAAATAAGATAACACTACATTTTGCGAGACCAGTCCAAAAATGATCTCCAATAGCTAGCTAAGACTGAACCAAGATAGTGCACTGTTATCATAGCACAAAAATTCACGAAAATGCCATCATTTTATTAGACAGCACAAACTTCTGATATAGCTATCTCTAGCAGATTCCACTAACTGAATACAGATGAATAAGAACGAATCTTCAGTAGATGGTACCAATGTGAAGGTCACGCAAATTATTTTACCGTTTTCTCCACAATATGATAGCAGTTTTATTATGCATTACAGAGCTATGATGACAGTTGTGACTCAGTATTAGGACAGCTTATTGTGTTATGTTAAAATAAGCTCCAAAGTTTTACGTGATAAGGGAAAACGGAAAATGAAGGAAATGGAAATTCACAGAAATGCAATTTTCACATAAAAATAAAGTAGAATGAGCTTTTTGACTATTAAATAACATGAAACAGTACAAAACAACAAACAAACATACCATCATTCATACATTGTTAAATCTTGACTAAAATTCAAGTGACAATGAAAACAATCCTTAGAATCCCTATGGCCCACGCTAACTAAGTAACCTAACAGCCAATTGACGTGAAAATGCACAATATTTTTATCACGGAAAAGAATACAGATTTCAAGTTTTATTGAAAATTTGCCAACTTATGTTAAAAGGAACGGTTTGTGACACACATCAGTTTCACTGAAAGTCAAGATAGTTTGGGTATTATACATACTGTAGGGTGATTCCAAAGTAATGTTTGTGACCGAAATATTGGAAAATTTCACTTTTAAATGGCCACAGAACCTAGCATAAACATTATATCAACGAGTTTGTTGTTGATAATGGTGTTCACTGGTGGGATCAACACATGCAGGTGTTTAAAGATTAAAATAATTTCCAAAATAACCGAATAAAGTTCATGTAACGTTCGGTAACGTTTGTGACCTCACACGGAAATGATTTTTTATTGCGCTTTTCACAGATGATTGGTAACATATTTACAAATAGTTCATAAAAGTGATAGGAAATTCTATCGTCAGGATTTCTTTAAGGGCCCTGTCAACCCTTCATTTTCAGAAATGGGTTATGGGCTGTAACTCAGCCACGGATAATTAAATCCAAATCAAAGTATAAATTTCTAGAAGTGGATTTGCATACTGAACATGATGGTCAGCTTATTTTTGGACCAAAATGTGAAATTATTGCCCTAAGGTCCAAAAAAGGTCAAAAAATTATTGCCAAAAATAGGTCAAAATGTGGCATATTTTGCCAAAAATGGTGTCAGGAGTTGGATTTTTGACATTTTTTGGACCAATTTTTGGCGATATCTAAAAAACTAAGAAAAAAAATTTGAGAAAAGCAATCCCAGATATTGCTTTCTAGATTTTAAAAATTAAATTGGTAAAAAATTTAGTTAGCTTTCCCGTAAAATTTTGGGCCCAAAACATGATTTTTGGACCCTAGGTCCAAAATTACGCATTTTGGTCCAAAAATGACCTGACCATCATGTTTAGTATGCAAATTCGCTTCTATATATGTATACTTTTATTTGAATCTAATTATCCCTTGCTGAGTTACAGAAAAAAGCCTTAACAGGCCCCTTAAATGCAATGTTTTGTTTGGTAACGTTTGGTAACGTCTGGTAACGTCTGTGACATTTTGGTGTAATTTTTTGGTAACGCTTGTGACATTTTCGTGTAACTTTTTGGTAACGTTTGTGACATTTTGGTGTAACTTTTTGGTAACGTTTGTGACATTTTTGAATGAAAACATGTGCTCAAAATTTCTGATAAGAAAATACTTTTCACATACCGAGTAACAAACGTATGACTGAAAAAACTGCTCATATGGTCGAATAAAAAAGCTGATTTTTTGCTTGAAATCAAAAAAGGTTTAGTTTTCACTGGAATGAGCCTGTAACCTTTACAATTTGCTCTAAAAATGTGTTCTAAAAAAATCCTAACAACTGCAACTGTGCACCTTTAAGGACTACAGGGTGTCCCAATAAACATTGTGCATGGGAATAAAGCTGATTTTCTCAGAAAATTTTCAGACTAGCTTCTTAAAACTTATATCACTCTAAAGACCATGGTTTTGTTCATCACTGTAGAAAATTTCAAGAAAATCCATCGATGCAAACCAGTGATATCGTAAATTTTGTCAGCATGTATCATTTTCCTTCTGCGCAAGGATAATCCCTATGGTGGAGCATTAAACAAAAATGCACATCGTTGCCGCTTGATTAATTGACAATGAAGTATGAGCCTTATGACGAAGAAGTGTAGTACGAGCCTAATGACAACGAAGAGGATTGTTGTGTCGTTATAGACATTGAAAGCAAGGAAAAAGGTGTATCAACCATCTAAGAAAACAGATTGAAGGACATACAGGTCGCTAATGACCAGATAGGACTTTAATTGGACATGTGAAGAAAAGATATACATTCATAAGTTTAAGAGCTGTCAAACAAAATTGGTAATACCAAAACGCAAAATTTCAAGTCATCAAATATACGATTTATAAGCACTGATATATAAAACAGGTTAATAATTTTGGGCAGCAATGTGACAACCAACTTTATTCAAAGATATCTTGTAAGAAGACTTCTTAGGGTGTGTGCAATTTTTAGCAGTTTTCTATCTTTATCTAACCCTAATCAACGAATCTAGAGTCGTTGCGTGTGATGTGAAATAAGACAACTTTCTGTTTAATTTGTTTTTGGTAACTTTATTGAAGAATATAGGTAAGGTACGGTAACGCGGTGACTGTTTTCGAGGTTAATTACTCAAGGGTCAAAGGTTTGCATAATGAAGCCTTTCGAAGTTCTTTGATAACATACTTAACTGTAGGATTTCCCATTGTGCAGAAGGAAAATGATACAAGCTGACAATATTAATCATATCTCTGGTTTGCGTCGATGGATTTTCTTGAAATTTTCAACGATGATAGACAAAGGCATGACCTTTAAGTTGATATGTGTTTGAAGAAGATAGTCCGACAAACTTCTGAGAAAATCAACTTTATTCTCATGCACAATGTTTATTGGGACACCCTGTACATACAAACTATAAACAGTAGCAAGAGGTATGTTTTGATATGAGCCTCACTGAAACCTCTTAACATTCCTTGTATGCGGCCAGACTTGGCCATGGTCGATTTTGAGCTAGCACATACCCTATCAGGTTAACATGGGAGCTATGGACACCCAGGGGGGGGGGGGGGGGGCCACTCGGGTATATTGATGTATACATGCGTGAATATAGGTTTACAAAATACCCCCTAAACATTAATTTTAGCCTCCCTTGAAGAAATACCTTGAAACAAGGATTTACGTGCAATTTTAACCCCTAAAAGTATCAATTTTTTATTTATTTTTTTTTTGGTTTTGAAAAACACCCATTTTTGTCAAAATTTTGAATTTTGTGTTGAAAAAACATCCCCTTTTGTTGAAAATCAGTGTTTTTAGACCCCTAAACATAAGCAGTGCTTTTCATGTTGGTCAGGAGAAAATGACCCCTTTTTCTGTGTTTTTTTTTTGTTTCAAGCATGTGTACACCAGTATAACTCTGTGGCCCCCTGGGTATGGATAGCAGAATCAGGCTTCCATGAGGTCTTATTACTAGGCCTCCTGCTGGGAATAAAAACGAACAGATTTTTACAAAAAATAGTCGCATGTATTTGAGCAAAAGAAGATATTATTAGAACTAGTACCGTTCCCCTGATCTCCCTCCAACGGACCCAGAAATGAACCCAGGCAGCGCGCACATGGGCGAAAGGATGTTTCACTGGGATTTTAGTTTGACTTGGACAGACCTGTTTTTTAAAAAAATCACCTTGTTTAAGCTAAAGGAAGATTAACCGGCATAATTGACCTTCGAAACTCATGGTACAGTTGAACACTTATGCATGGATGCATTTTATGTCAAAAAACGGAATTTGACCTTTTCACCAAAATTTTGACTTTAGAAGCCATTTATTCAAAATCTTAACACTCATTTTGCTAGAGCAACACACATATCTTTTAATGGCGCAAATGCAAATAATGTTACGAAATTAACAATATTTAAAATGCAAGTCCTAATTCTATGGAAGCTTAAGGTGTCTGGTCCACGCGCCGTCCATGCGTACCAGTTCGCGCTAGTTTCCGAGTTGGTAAGTGCCGCAATACGCATGCGCATATACATTGTACTCTCATTAGTGTTTTGAAGCTAAAAATTGCCATATTTTAATATTTTTCTGGAAAATTAGTTCGGTGACCCCCAATTTTTATTGTTTTATTTGAAAAAACATACTTGTGCGCAACTTTTGTGAAAACATTGAAAAGTATTTTCCGGCGAATTTTTTGAATCAACACTAAATAATGTCACTTTTGCCACATTTCCAATAGACCCCTGTACTTCTTTTTACCAAAAAAACGAGGCTCCAAAAATGCTGTTTTTAAACCGACTGTCATTCAAAAACGGGTCCGGTGACCCCCAATTTTTATTTTTAAAATCGGTTCTACATCGATAAAATTTCATTCATGCCGATTTTTACTAGAAATTTTCGGGCAGATCTATCATGGACCAGACACCTTAAATGTCGTAACCAGTGACAACAGTGCTGAAATAACATCATGTGAAGATAAAACAGGACAATAATTGAATCAGAACAAATTTGTCTATTTTTACACCAACCTTTTTAATTTCACTCTTAAATGGCTTCAGAACATAGTACCCCGTTCAGACACACTTTAGAAAAGTCATCTTAAGTTGATATCGAGTCCATTTTTAATTTCAAACACGACCTTGGATTATAGTGAAAAGTAACTAGACTTAGGACTGTTCACACTTGCTACGATTTTGATGTCGAATTGAAATGAACTTTACTTGTTCCAGGTCAATGCGCTGTAGAAGTAAACACAAATTCAACTCGACTTATGACAACAGGTGTACTCACATACGAAAAGTCCTTGGTTGTCGTCGTTAGTCGAGCTACATTGACTTACTAACACGACTTAACTTGCCTTTTAGCGTAAGACGACTTTTTGAAAGACGACTTAAGTCGACTTGAACTGTTCACACAAGTAAATTTTTTAACTCGATCTAACTCGAATACGACTAAAGAAGACTTTTTGGCTCTGTGTGAACGGGGTATTACATAGACATTCTATCCACAAGTTTGTTGTTGATAATAATGCTCAATGGTGGGGTCAAGACAGGTAGGTGCTTTAAATTAACTCCCACAATCCTGAATAAAGTTCATGTAACGTTCGGTAATGTTTGTGACATCGCAAGGCAACATTTTTTTGCTCTAAATAACTTCAAAGTAAAAATTCTCTGACATGTTAGCCAATTTTGTATTGCGCTTTTACACACATGATGGTCGGGATGATGGGTAACATATTTACAAATAATTGGACCCCAATCTATAATGTAATTACTGGTTTTCTCTAGTAGATTTTGTAGCATTGTGATCTTCAGAACTATCTTTGATTATCTTCACTTTTTAAGGGAGCTGTTTAGCAAACTGCTTGAAAATTTGTTGAATTAATTTTAAGCTATGTCTCACGACCTACTTGATGCAGTTTGGTGGCCTGCGACCGACATCCACCTTGAAAATTTGTTGTACCTGTCAGGAACCAATTAATTTAAAACAGCCTAAAAAGTGCTCTTTACAAACTTGTAAATAGATTCTAAACAGCAAAGGCAAATATTCCATCCAACTTATTACAATCTTCTACTTCACATACTATTGGGCCAAGTAAGAAATATTAGGCAGAAAAAAAGTTGTTGTGTTGCCCTCAGTGGCCGACCCTAAAAATGTGAAAAATTGGGTCGTTGTTTTTTTTTAGTAGGCCCACACATTAAAACCTCACCATTTTAGTAGAAAAACTCCTATTCAAAGGTTTATTCAGCATTGTAAACATGTTCCCTATAAAAAAAATGCTCCTGAGGTACATTTACACCTTTAAAGGAGCTTGGTCCGATTTTTCAAAATTAAGTTTTTAATTTCATAAGAAAGATGACAACTCAAAAATATTTAAGTTTCAAATTTCAGTTCAATCGGTCAAACTGTTTTGGTTTTATTGGCAATTTTGTATTTCAGAGCCGCCATACGTTACTGTGTCAAATTAATTATGGTTACCATAATTAGACACATTTTCATGCATATCTCCAAAACGAAACATAATTCAGCCGTAAAATTTCACATGGGATCTGAGAAAAATATGAGCCATATTTTGGTACCAAAATCTCAAAAAGTTTGAAAAAAAAGTTAGCCAATCGGACAAAGCTCCTTTAAGTTGAAGAAAAGCAGCTGATGAATCCACAGCCTAAGTAAGTCCGCATTCAGCTTACTGCCTTATAGGGTCCTTTATATCATTTTTTTTACTTCGACAAACACATAAAGGGATTGGCCTAGATTCTTCCCACTAATTTTTACCTTCTTATTTTTTTACTTGAATTGATAGAATATGTTTATAGTAATATAACCTACAAGTAGTTTTCCATGATTTCGAGGAATATTGGGGAAAATTGAAATTCTTTAACTACTTTATTTTTTTTCGCTGGCAAAAAAAGTGGTGTGAAAACAGTGTTTCTAGTTTGAAAATTAGTCTAGTTTCTACACCTGTGATGGTCAAACAAATTATTTTTGATTTTTTTTAATGAAATTGTTTCTCTTTTAATATGTATTAAATTATCTCCAGGAGCTTTGTTTGATATTCTATCTGGTAAATCCATCTGAGGTACAAAAGTTAGGATTTAGGAAAAACACCAACATCAAAGAATGATATATTGCAAATCAATTCTCTCTCAATTTGAGTATAAATTTTTGCACTTTTTTGGATTTTACTATACTTTTAAGCTTTATTTACAGCATTCCCATAAGTTTTTAATTCTAGGTGGAATCTAGGCTAGTCCCTTTAAGGCCGGATCTATATAGTTCCTATAGATCTATATAGTTCCTATAAGTTACCAAATATTTGATGCAACAAGTCTTCGTTATCTAATAATCTAATAAATGATTTTTGAAATTGTTTTCAAATAATAGCAGAGGCTCACATACTACCTTTAAAACATTTTTCAATGTCACTGACTTGCTCATCTTCGTTTACATGAACAGATTTTTTATTAAACTGTACATGGCGAAGTACATCAAGGTAATTTTTTATATGGTTAAGTACATCCCAGTCATTTTTAAGTATTCTTTAAGTTTTTCTACCATGTTCTGAAAAAATGTATTTCCCATTAAAAGGAGGAAATAATGCAAAACAAAATCTTTTTTCTTACTTTTACCATAATGCAAAAATATTACTCATAGGCTCAAGCAAGTTAAAGTGTAAATACAACATGAAATTTAAAATGTTCATCAAATAATAACAAAAAAATGAATCATAAAAAAATGAGTGTGCACAAGGACAAGAAACAAATCGTCTTTTCACTTGGCCAAAATGCAAAACTAACACTTGAAGGCTCCGGCAAGTGGCAGAGTAAATAATAAACAGTCATCGTTTTCAAACCTCTTTCCATTGTATTTGAATTTGTGTCAACGAAAATTGGTCATTCATTTATTACATTGTAACAGCTATATCATCGAAGGCCGTCAAAAATCTATACATGTGATCAATAATAAAAACACACATCGCATAGTATGCGTCCTGTTAATTGTACATGTATACACTCTCAGTCGGGAGCAAAATGAAAATAGTGAATGTGACAACTTCATTTTGCCAATCTTATCAACCCAATATATTGTAATTACATACAAAGTTGTGTTGCACTGAGCTAAGGCCTAAAAAATAAATTGTTTGATTGGCGTAACCCGACCTACCCTAATTTTACCACCGACCCTAGATATTTTTATTTTTTTGAGCATCGTTTGAGTAAGGGGGGGAGAGAGGGGAGTATGATTTGGTCAGTTGTTTAATCAGCTTTTGGGGCCAGCCATTTTCAGTTGTCGGTCCCCGTTTATGGAACAATCTCCCCCAGCATATTCGGTAGGCATCCACGCTCACTGGTTTCAAGTCTCTTCTTAAATCTCATTTGTTTCCTCATGATTGACATTCTGGTTTTGATGATGCCCTTTTGTTATTATCTGTAGTTTAAGATTGTAATTGTTTTTAGTTAGTAGTTGTAAGTTATATTGTCATGCGCTTTGAATATTTTTGATAAGGCGCATTATAAGTACTGTATGTATGTATCAGACTAGCAGAGGCTAGACGGGTGAAAGAATAACACTGTTTAACTGTTGTAGATGTTCAACTTTACAAAGATTTGTAGTGCATTTAAGAAAAGCCCTATGAATAATAATTTAACTCTAATCTCGAATGCTTAGGTCACAGAAAGAGTAGTTGGCCGACATGAGGGTTTTTTTCATAGCAATGGACATTGGGGGTTGATGCTTGTGACGGTTTTGGACAGAGCTTGGCCGACTTCTCTGTCTATATGTGACTAGTTTAGTGTAGGTCAAAATTAACCAATTAAACACATCTATATGTTTCACAATTTTCTGAGATGCAATTCACCAATGTGTGTATATATTAAATTTGCCTCTTAAATGATAGAAATATGCAAACAAGATTGGTCTCTATAAGTCTACATACACTATATTTTGCAATTACCTACAATTTGTTATTTTGTTTATATTTGATCTTGAACTTTTAATATAAAGTTTGAAATGAAAATATAAAGGATTCTCTCACCAGAAGAAAATTAAACCCTACACATTTTTGCAAACTGATTGGACGCAAAACAAGATTTTTTTTACTGTGACTAAATGAAACATTCATCACACACATGCAATTTAACCACACACACTAGTGATATTTTTCTTTAGAGCTCGTCTTTGCCTCGGGGAACTCCGACGAACAATTAAAAATTAATCAAAGCTGCATTTTGACTTCATATCTTTAAATGTCATGAGTTTTCTCCTTAAATTTATTTACACTTAATATTGCAAATTTTTGACTGAAAATGGTTTTTGAAACCGAAATTCTATAGCCACATTCAATTTTTCACAAGAGTAGTAGGGAGTCTTTGTTACTTCAGATTTGTAGCTTTTGTATCATGTTATACACTTCCGGTCAAAAGTGTTTGCGCACAAAACCTTTAACCAGCCATATCTCGAGAACCGCTCATCATTTGCGCCATATTTTTACAGATTTATATTTTACATACATAGATCTAAAAACCCTAACATGAATTGCTTTTACCGCATTTGAAAATATGGCATGCTAAACATATTGTGTAATTTCTTCTGCACATAATAAACAGAGTTTAACTTTAAGTACATAACTGCACATTTGTTGGAAAACTTTTTAACTGAAAATGTTCTTTACGGTTACACAGTGATAACGAGCACTTATACATAAGTACAAAGCAAAAAGTGTGTGTGGTGTATTTGCATATGGTCCAGGATATCAGCCATTTTTATGGTTATGGAAGATCGAATATCAGAGGAAACATAGATCATTTATATTGGATGCATTAGGCACTTATCTATCTATGCACCATGTCCCATAGGACGTTGGCTCCTCGAACAAATTCAGACCATCTAATCCTATCTTACGCTTAGGCACTTACAAAAACATAATTATTTTCTGAGTCTTGGTCATTTGAAATAATAATTACGTTTTGGCACGTATTTAAGCGTGCGCAAACACTTTTGACCGGGAGTGCATCATGATATACAATGTGCAAGGATATAAACAAAATGATCAAATACTGAAATATATTCCAAAAGATTCATGACCAGAAAAAAAGGGAAAGTTCAATTTTGAAAAAAAAAGATAAATTAAGAGAGCAGAAACTTGAGTCCTAAGTGGATTTATATAGTATAAAAGCAAACCAGGAGTAATTAACCATTTAACAAGTTTTCCTATATGTGATGCTTCACCCCGAAAAGGGGGACTTTGCGACAGAACACTTTTCAAGAAACAGGTGAAAATAGACAGCAAAAAATAAAGAAAATAATAAGAATTTCTGTTGTAAAATGTCATCGCCTTGATCAATATCAACAAGTAGGTGTCATTTTAAAGCTTAGAAAATGCTGTAACTGATGAAATGATAAAATAAAAATTGATATCATCTGCAAAGTCCCCCCTTTTGGGGTGAGCCATCACATATGTGGGCTGCCTCGGCAAAAGGATGCAGTTTTCGTCTCCTAAATGTAGCTCATTGTAGCACATCTGATGTATACTAGTTGATAGATCAGATATGCTACAATAAGCAACATGTACGAGCCGACAACTGTACCTTTGCAAAAACCGTGTATGTCTAAAAAAGAAAGTTTTATCATGAGATTTAGAGCTGCTTGGAAAATTGGGTGCCAGTGGGTTTAGGATGAAGTTTGAAGTTTTATCACAACAAAATTTGATTTCTTAGCTACAAAATGGTACCAAAAACTAATTTTGACCAAAATGTGAGGTACAAGGTTTTTTCATGGGCTGATGATATGATAAGCTTTCAAAATAGACTGGAGAGAACATGGATGCAAATTATGAATATTGACCTCCCGCTCCATCTTCATTTGCTTCAGATTGAGGCTGTTTATGCAAGATCTTGCCTCGTGACTTTATGCTCATCTCTTTCCCGATATTTATCACAAGCCAAAGTTGATTGTCTGATGCCATTTGCGAGAAAATGATGACACAGCTTATGTGGCAGGATCTGGCGTAAACATCGAGATCTATCAAACCTAGGCCATTTAGGAGTTAAGTAGCCATTGCTCCGAGCTAGTCTGCACTTTGTAAATAAAAGGTTGCGCTGAAAAGCTCGCTTAATGTATAGCATTCTACTTAAATACACAATGCAGTCTATTTTGCTTGAACTTCTTTCCCATAAATAAGCTTGTACATAATCAGTGTTGATCCACTATGTTACTGTGTATAAGACTTAGCTAAAATGTTGTCCCCCTAACATCCCTATGAATTGAATACCTAAAAATGGTTTTTAAAAATTGAAGGACCCAAAAAAGTGCTTGAAAGAACCTCTGAAGGTGCTAAACAATCTTTACAGAACCATTTTTTCAGGTGGGGGTGGCCGCGATTTAGTAGAAGCTAGTAAATTTAGGGCTAGGGATTTCTAAACGCAAATTTTAAGTGTCTTTCTATTGGCACATTAATATTGAAAATGTTACAAAAATTTTATTTTTACCTTTATTCAAATAATCACAAAAGTGACCCTATATTGATACATATTATTATATTATTCTAAATCCGATGGGGTTCACGCGCATTCTTAGCAAAGGAATTTTAAGTTTATTCGATGCACTATTTTAACATAATTGAAATTACATGCGCGACATTGCGAAGGTTTACATGATCAAATCGTAGCAGTAAAGAGACATATCCACCGTCGTCTGCATTTTTTGGGGGATTCCCCACAGAGGTCAAATAAAGATCCAATTTACCCGACTCCCAAAATGTTTGTTCTTTAGATTCTTCCACAAATTTTGTTCTTTAGATTCTTCCTCACTTTGCAGCAATGCTTGAGTTGGATCCTTCACCCTTTGCACCATTTATGAATGGATATATTTAGGTTATCATATAAGAAAGTTATCGACAAAATTTCATTGAATGTTTGGGCATGACTGTGAAATAATAAATATACATTATTGTTTTTTGTGTCTAAAAATAAAGCTTTGTCCTTCCTCTGTACAATGGTATGTGACGTGACTTGCCATGATTGATCATTTTTTACCACTCTAACATAAGGTTAAATTCATGGAGGTATTTTTCACACTGAGACTGAAAATCATCAAAGGGTGGGTAGGTAAATAGAGGGGAGCTTGGCCGAGCGGTTAGAGCGTTGGACTCGTAATCGCATTCTATACATCTGTCGTGGGGTCGAGCCACGGTCCCGGCACGTCTCCTTGTTTCCTTTAGCAAGAAACTTTGCTCTACGTAAAGCTGTTGGACCAATTGCCATACCCAGAAAATATTCCAATGTCAACACAGTCAGAAAGAAATTATAATCTCTTTTAGAAAAACAAGGAAGAAGACAAAACAAGAACAGAGGGAAGAAAGGCGGAAATTTTGAGGAAGAAAGAGGAAGTGGAAAATATAAAAAGAAAACTAGGAATTGGTCTCGCCGATCCCCAACCACAAAAACAATTTTGATAAGAGCCATTGTCATTTGTAAATAAGAAATTATATTTTTACAAAACTCATTTCAATATTCATAAGCTCTGCCAGCAAATTAAATTTAGATTTAACAAGTTTTATATTTAATATCTGATGTAATCAATGCAAGTCAAATTGAAAACCATGCAACCAAAAATAAGTTTCTGAAATCAGCATTTGCCGATTACAGGGCAGATTCTGTATAATTTAAATTACAAACCCACAAAACTTTTCAAATTTCAATTATTTTTTGGAAAAATGTCTGAAAATACATAATTATACACAAATTTATATTTTCTTCTACAATAAGTAAAATTATAATCACACAAACATTTCTGCATATATCGTCTGCAGCTGACCTACATTTTGCATTCCATTTCTGATCACAAGAAATTCTACAAATTCACTACAAGTGTGTTGCATGTTTTTATCAAAAACTGTGCATAATACAAACAATCAAGAAATCGTGATTGGATTTTATCATCGCTAATTTCCGTCCTCGACACAGGAATATTTTACAAGTATTTTTAATAGAAATATTTTGTTTAACAACGGCGCACATTTACAAGTCTCCTGTGAATTCTGAACATTCTGTCAGTACTAGGTAAAAGTCTGGGTTACCCTTATAAACTACTAATGTAAAGAAAGCAATTTTACTTGAGATTTATTTTCACTAGGCCTATAAAACTTTAAAAACATAAAAATAAGGCCATGCTCAAATAACAAAAATTCAAAAATAAAAATAGTCAGATTTCTGACATGGTGAAAATATTATACCACAAACAAATATAGCTCAGTCAAATATGTGAAAAATGTACCCACTAAAAATTCCTGAAAACAGTATATATTGATTGCTTGACTAGAATACAAGGAGCAGAATTCGGCACCATCAGACATGCACAATATGTAATGCATACGAACCGTGACTTGAATATTAGAAATCAAGCCGTAAAATATGCAGCAAGATTCCTTCATATTGTAAGCAGATGAAACATTGTAAGGGTCTTATGTAAAATAATGCAGAGTTAAGGCACCTCCAGACCGACGAGGAATTATGTCCTTGCCATACTTGAACAAATTTGCGTTTGAAAGATATTGTGCAAATTCTGTTTATCATACTTGAATAAATTAGAGCCTGAAAGATATTTTGCAAGTTTGAATAAATGTTGCGATTGTGTAATTGAGACTGTCAAACACCAATTACCAGCAGTAATAATCAATGAAGTTTTCAGTGAAGTTCAGGACCAGAATGCATTTATAAAAGACTAAGGTTTGGTTTAGACTTTTTCTTCTTATAGAATATATGCGATCTGTGAGTAATAACCAAAATTTCAGGAAAAGGGATGATGCTTTTGAGTTTTTGGTGTTACAGATGTTTTAGAGACACACATGAATAAAAAAAAAAAAGGCAAATACTACCTTGGGAGCAAAACATGTTTCTGTTTAATTTAATCTTTCTTTATTCTGGATAAAACTCTTTCAATACAAAGTACTGGTCTCCCAAGAGGTCCAGAAAACATTTATACAATTTATATACATGTGTTCAATGTGAACAATAAATTATGTTATGAAGAATAGTGTAGAACATTCACTACAATTTGACATGGATAAAATAAATGAAATTTACATACATGTATTCAATGCACTTTTAAAGTCATTCATTCAAACTCATGTTCAAAAAGTTTGTGCGAATGTCAACAGGAAGACTATTCCATAGGGAAGCAGCCCTATACTTAAAAGCCCTTTTACCAGCAGAGTTGTACCATGGAGGCACAATAAGGATGTTACCAAGCTGACTTCTTGTATTTTTGTCATGAGTTGGACGTGTAAAAGTGAAATAAGAAGACATATAACTGGGAGCAATTTCTTGTAAACACTTGAATGCCATAATAATTACATGATTTTTCCATCTGACATCAAGTGTTTTCCAATTTAGGTCTTCCATCATTTTATTAATTGATGTCCTGATATCTGCATGAAGAAGAATATCTGTGCAATGGGAAGTTATTATAAGGTGTCGGTTCTATGGGTAAGATGAGGAACATGTTAGAATGATTTTAAAAACAAAATTTGACCAATTTTGACATTTGACCCCTACAACGACTTAACTTGCTGTTTAGCAAGTTGAAAATTTGATGTAAGACAACTTTTTGAAAGACGACTTAAGTCGACTTGAACTGTTCACACACAAGTGAGTTTTGAACCCGATATAAATGCAACGAAGAAGTTGTCATAAAATGGTGTGTATGTTACATCGCAACTTGCAGTGGGTTGGGTACAGATCAGAGGGTGATTTAAGCCCTTCCCATAACACACAGCAACATACCAGTAGACCCCATGGAATGTTAACCAAGGTCACTCCACTACTGCATTCATTTGTATGGTAAACAGTTTGAATTTACTCTATTTCAAACTGTATTTTGGGAATGAAAAACTCTGTCCAACTCAGGTTTGTTTGCATTGATATCAAGCTGTGATTATCCTCTTTCTGAAGGTCCTTTTCATTCACAGTTGGACAAAATAATATATTGTCTATAGCATGTTTCCCATCAGTAGTTTTACATATAAGTCTATGCAGTTGGTTCACTCAGTGAGCTGTTTGTAGCTGTGGAAGAGACAGTTTGAGTTGAATGATGGGAAGGGCTTAAATCACAGATGGTGGTTTATCAGTAGAGTTGGCAAAAGAGAAATACATCCCTTAAATTAATATGCATAAATGTTCCCAAAATGTAAAAATAATTGTAAAACAAGCAAGACAAATTTAGTTCAAACAGGAAAGAGAAAAAGGAAAATAAGTTCAAACAAGAAAAAAAGGGATAACTTGGTAAAATGGGCAACAAGCAAATATTAATGAATTAATAGACACGTAATATTGATCCAATTTACTCCATTAATTTGCCTCTAATTTACACAGTAGCGACACTATTGACATCCAGATCAAATGTAATCAAGCAGGTTCATTAGTTTTCTTCAAATTTACACACAGGGCCACAACCGGGGGGGTGGGTATTCTCAAGTTTGGTCTGGGTAGGAATATGCCTCCATAATTCCTAAAGTTCTCATACTAATTTCATTGAAAAAGAGACCTGTCATGGACCAAATGGCCAAATTAGGGACCAAAATATTCTTATTTTGCCCATCTCATGAAGTTTTCTGATAATTTGTCAGAAACGTATATCATTTTGTGCAAATATTAGGAAACCATTTTGAAAAATGGACCACAGTCATCCAAATTTCTGACAGCTTAAGTTTGCAACTGTTTGTAGAAAATCCTAAACAGCCTTTTGACCAGTTCCCCACTCCCCCGGTGGCACAGTTGACATTTAATAATCAAACAACTCACACAGGTTGAACTCTTTAATATTAATAATTGATTTGTCCATTTTCAGAGATTCTTCTGATTAATATTTCAAACTATTTAGTCTGTGAAATTGACCAAAAACAGTCACTTGGATATCAGAATGCAAGACTGACCCAAGTCTACTTTTTTCACAGGAGAGTAGGCCTGAGACTTTCCGGGTAATTTGCTACCCGGGTACTCGACTTATTTTCCAGTCGGGTACTCGGGTACCCAACCGTATTGATAATTGAGCATTAACAATGTTAGCACGGGAAGTTTAACGGGTCTACTGCAACCATACGATGACTCAATTACACACAATAAATTGAATTTTTTTGCCGATTGTGGTCGTGATTTATCATGTTTACTTCAATCAGATGATGATTTTATCATAAGTTTTTGAACACAAAATTTTTGTTCAAAATTCTATTATTTTATTGTCCAGTTCGGGTAATCGGTCAGCAGATTTGAGCCGGGTAAGCACATGATGGGCGGGTACCCGAGTACCCGGGTTTTAGTCCCAGGCCTAAAGGAGAGTCTTTCTTACATAAATGGCTACCTTGTGTTTGAAATCCATACCACAACTTCCCTCTTTTGGGCTTGGGTCAGTGTTGCATACAGATAATAAAACCATATTTCTGACAAAATTCCCCCCCCGCTTCTGACATTCTTCGTTGATGTACTATAATTGACCACAGTCAAGATATACCAAGATTACAAACTGATTTTGCCCATTTTTTAGAGACTCCCCTCCCCACCCAACCCCTGATGAAAAAGCCATATTTGACATTCTACAATCGACCACATTCAAAACTAACAGGTTGAACGCTTATTAAAAATTGATTTTTTTTCTCCATGTTCAGAGCTCCTTAAATATTTCACACTATTCAGCCAGTGAAACAATGATGTAAAATTAATTGCTACAGTATATGTATAGTGCATCTATTATTATGTATCTTAATTCTAGAGATTCACTCCCGGTCTAAAGTGTTTGCGCACAAAACCTTTAACCAGCCATATCTCGAGAACCGTTCATCATTTGCATCATATTTTTTCAGATTTATATTTTACATGTACATAAACCTAAAAAAACTCAACAAGAATTGTATTTACCGCATTTGAAAATATGGTATGCTAAACATACTGCATACTTTCTTCTGCACATAAAAAACAGAATTTAAATACGTAACTACACATTTGTTGGAAAACTTTTAACCTGAAAATGTTCTTTACGGCTACACGGCGATAACGAGCATTGAATAATAAACTACATATATCAAAAAGAGCGTGTGGTGTATTTGTATATGGTCCAGGAAATCGGTCATTTTTATGGTTATGAAGATTGAATATCATAGGAAACATAAATTATTTATATTGGATACATTAGGTACCTATAAAAAACATGAATTTTTTTCAGTCTTGGTCATTTGATATAATAATTACGTTTCTGCCCATATTTAAGCGTGCGCAAACACTTTTGACTGGGAGTGCATAATATATGATGCATCCATTAACGGTTTCTCTGGTTTTTTCAAGTATATATCCTCTAAGAAAATAAGAAACTGTTACACAGATAACAACAGAAGTATAGTGCAATTTTTCAATCAACTATGCTAAAGTAGAATAAGCTTGAAGATTGTAGGTGCATGTTATGAACAAAATTTATAATTTCTGTTCGAGCAATTTTGTGGTTTGAAGCCAAATTAAATTAGTTAACTGCAAACATGAAGTTGTGACTTCAACAATTGTTAGACTTGGTGTGCAACCTGAGCAGATATTTTTCCATTCTATAAAACAAAATTTGTCAACATATACTCCAAAAACGAAGGTATTCATAGAGTCATGCATAAAGGATCATTCTCACATCATTCACCACAGTTCAAGATTCATAATACACATATCTCGGTGGGCAATTCCAACTTTTAAGTCCATCATCTGGTCTGGTGCCCCTCACCATCACCAATCACCCCCCCCCCCCATATCCCCATCAATTAAGTTTTAAATACAAATCATACCAACTATTGCTTTGGAATGTTAATTCAAAATACTCACAATCTGTTATTTTCCACCTAACAAGTGCAGTTGACTATTTGTTAAAAACAGTTGAAAAGATATTTAACAATTTCAATGACAACTCATCTCACCTATAATTGTGCAATGAGCTTATAAAGTTATAGCCTATCAACTTTTGAGTCCAACGAGCGGGCAAAGCGAGCTGAGCAAGCAAAGCGAACCGGACGCCATAGGTGTCCACTGAGGCCAGAGTGAGCCAAGCGATAAACGTTTAAGGGACTGACCTAGATTCTTCCCACTAATTTTTTACCTACACTGATAGAACGTTGGGCAAATAATTTACCCAACGTTGGTTCAACTATGAACAACCCTACTTCCGGGTAAATAATTACCAACGTTGCGTAAAATGTTGGCTAATTACCTAACTGTTGGGTAAAAGTTGTTGCTAATTACCCAA
>JXSR01S005012.1:52513-67235 GCA_000969725.1 Ophiothrix spiculata
TTTCAGTTTTTCAACAAAAAAAACTTTGCTGGTGTTTGGATGCATTGCATACATAAAAAGTGTGAATCTGAAAAAAAAAATATCACCAAATAACAACCTCTGCGTGTATTTTTCACCTGTAGCCAAAAATGAAGTTTGTCAACTTTACGGGTTTCAGGAGCTGGGAAAAGCATGTGACTTGTTTCATCAAAACGAGATGGGTAATTCTGCGTGTTTCACTTTCAAGAACCTGTCATCTATTCTAAAAGAATATAATTTAGGACAATTTCAACATCAGGATCTTTTGAGAGGAGCCAAGGAACGGGTCTCATTTGTTATTGTGCATTATAAATGTACATACATGTACAGTACAAATATTGACTGATTTCTGCAACTGGTTCATCATTCCCCTTGTCAATGTCATGGTAAAAACAACTCAGCAGCTGCCAGCAATGAATCAATTGATCTCAATCATCAATTATTAGGATTCCAACATCATTTTCCTTGTATGTCAGGTTTGCATAAAAGGTTTGCATGGGAATAGCATTGGATTGCTTCCTTGAGCAGCATGGTCAATGCCCTCAAACGCAGAAACTCTGTAATTGGATGTCACATATTTAAAGACACTGGCCTAGATCCTGTCCGCTGATTTTCTGACTATATATTTTTTTCACATGTATCGATAGTACATGATTATACTAACATATCCTACTGGTAGTTTCTGCTGAATTTGTGTAACAGAGGGAAAAAATGAAATTATTTACCAGCTGTATTTTTTGTCGCCGGCGACAAAAAATGGTTGGAAAAGTGTTTCTAGTTTCAAATCTTAAAAAGATCATGTTAGCTTGCAATGTGTCTTTTGATATTCCACCATGTCATCAAAATTGTGCATTCATGTTTTCTGTATACTATCAGTATCTCATGCCTTTTCATGGTATATTCTGTACCATCATCATGTGTACAGATGACATATCACAATTTGGGTATTTTAATAGGCATTTAATTTGATCTGGCCTGCATTGTTATTCCAATGCCTGTAAAAATGATGTTATTACCTGGGTTCAATTAATTTCATTTTTCAAAATATTTTGTGTTATGCTTCATGTTTATAAACAAACCCTACCCATGTTAGCTTGCAATGTGTCTTTTGATATTCCACCATGTCATCAAAATTGTGCATTCATGTTTTCTATATACTATCAGTATTTCATGCCTTTTCATGTATATTTTGTACCATCATCATGTGTACAGATGACATATCACAATTTGGGTATTTTAATAGGCATTTAATTTGATCTGGCCTGCATTGTTATTCCAGTGCCTGTAAACATGATGTTATTACCTGGGTTCAATTAATGTCATTTCTCAAAATATTTTGTGTAATGCTTCATGTAATCAAAAAACTTCTCATGTTAGGTTGCAATATGCCTTATGTTATTCCACCATGACATGCAAATTGTGCATTCATGTTTTCTGCATACTATCAGTATTTTATGCCTTTTCATGGTATTTTCATAACATTCTACACCTGTGATGGGTAAACAAAATTATTTTTGATAAAATTGTTTCTCTTTTGATATATTAACTTATCTCCAAGAGCTTCATTTGATCTTTAATTTGGTGAATCCATCTGAGGTACAAATTTAGGATTTAGAAAACACAAGATAGTCACACCACCATCACATTTAGAGCAAATCAATTCGCTGTCAATTTGAGCCATTTCTGTGTACATTTCTGTACTTTTTTGGATTTTACTACACTTTTAAGCTTTATTTAAAGCATTTCCATAAGCTTTTAATTCTAAGTGGAATCTAGGCTAGTCCCTTTAACTCTGGCAACAGATTGGTAATTTGACCAAGAACGTGGTTGTCGAGTCACTCAAGCGCTGTTCTTTGCATAGGGATCACTTCACAACTCAACCTGCGAGTGACCGCCCGGAACTGCCAATTCTGTCCGGTTGCTATTGTTTTTGAAGAAGGCCCTACACACAATTTGGCGGAAAAAGATGCATATTTCATTGTAGTCAAGAAATAGTATTAGTACACACTATAGATAGAATGCAGAGTGGGGTCACTACGTACTCACGTGGCGCAATCCCCTAGATGAAATTTTAGCATGCAAATAGTCCCATTTCTTATCTGTACTTTCTTTAATTATATGTGACGTCAGCATTTGCTAACTACCGATGCATTTCATGGTGAATTTCAGACCCAAATTTTGAAATGTTGTTGGGATATCCAAGTGCGTAGCCAGGATTGCGTACCCCGGGGTGCGGAATAAATCCTAGTCCAAAACGGCGAGGGTTCCGGGGTTTGCGTGGTGTACCTGCCTGTATAGGACGTATTGGACAGGTCGCTAAATGTATTATTAGCAGTAATTAGGACTACTGCGTCCTTTTTTCCGTTGTTTTCCTATTATTTTTATTTATTTTTTTCACTTTTTGTATCTAAACCCTTGGGGTACGCGCGCCCCTTCAGCACCCCCCTAGCAACACCAATGATAGGGCACTATCATGACATGACAAGGTCCTAAGTTCCTAATCATTACTGATAACTTGATAAAAGTAGACCAATATAATTTAAACCTACTGACTTTTTCATAAAAATCGTATGTATACATTTTAGCATTTGCTAATAAAGTAAAGTGCCTATAACTAGCCCAAATTGGGTACATGGTGCTTTTCTCTGATTATTGGATCAAAATGAGTTAGGTACTACAGTAAAAAATTTGTTAAAGAAGCCCTGTCCGATTGGGTCAGCATTTTTTCAAACAATCTGAGATTTTGGTACCCAAATATTCCGAAAATGTGAAATTTTACGTCTGAAACATGTAGCATTTCGGAGATACAAGTGAAAAAGTGCCAAAATTGTTAATCTTATGGTAACCATAAAATTATTTTCACAGTAAGGTATAGGCAATGGAAAATACAAAATTTCTCATAAAATCAAAACGGTTGTTCCAATTTGACCGAAATTTGAAAAATTCCAACACAATGTCAATGTGAATTGTGTTTGAACAGCCTCCCATTCCATAAATTACAATATCCCAACTGAAAATTAGTCACTACATGAACTCAAAATGAAATCATAGGCCTATAGACCTACACATTTTTTACACAGAGGTATTTAGATACTATAATCCCAGGGGGAGCACTGACCTAGAACGGTGATGTGCGGCAGTCAAGACCCCCCCCCCCCCCTTTCACACCTTGTCTGCCACTCCCTAAACCCCCATTTCAAGCATGCAAAGATCATTTCTTTCTAAGGAAATCCATGTCAGATTATCCTAAAATTTTCAGTGTACATTAGATCAAATGCAAGAGAATCTGGTATTCTAGCATAATTCTTTTGCAACGGATTCTCGTAAGTCTTCACGATTTTCTGACCCTGAATTTCCAGGACCCAATTTCAAGCCAAGGGAATTTTTTGTTTCTAAAGCCCGAATTTAGCCAAAAAAATGGTTCTCAAATGTGCTAATCTTAATCTCCAGCATGAACCTAGATAGATAACTCTTCTGGTGACCGGTCTTTTTATCATTGTGGTCCGAGACTATGGAAAAATCTTCCTATCCACATTAGACTTTTCAATTCATTATCTGGCTTCAAAGCAGCTCTGAAAACTCATTTGTTCACTGTAAATTCAAATATTCTGCGAAATCATCTTTGTTGTATTTGCTGTAAAGTAAAGTAAAACTTTGGAAGTTATTGTATTTCCTTGTTCTCTGTCATTTGTCTGTTCAGCGCAGTGAGCGGCTTCTTTGACGGATACTTGGCGTTATTATAAATTCCCATTATTATCATTATTTGTGGGTTACTCCAGTTCTTTAGACCCCCTTTTCAGAGCTAATCCTCCGTTCTCTGGACTGGGGTTTTAGATATCCGGGCACACACCCTTACCAAAACCAAAGTCAGGTTCCCCCAGACCATGGAGCTATCAGGCATTGTATGGCTTATCTTTTTTTTAGTAACTGTTGGTATGGTCCCAGGCTTTGGGTCCCAGGTGTAAATCAATGCCTAAATTGTGATCTCGAAATTCTATTCAGCTTCCATGTTTTTTTCAGATTTTTAATATAATTCAATCTGGACAAGACCATCTACTAAATGCTACTTCAAAATTTATGTGATTCACATCCTAACATTTGTTGTGGATCTATCAATCAATCAATAAGAATTAAACCCCCCATTTAAAGTCCATTTCTAAATACTTCAAAGGAAGTAGGCTCTACTTAAATTGATTAATCTTATTAGTTATGCTCAAGTGATCATTAAGGGCCTATTTAATTTGTAGAGGAAGAGTTTGGCATGAAAATAAAAAGGACCCAAATTAGATTTAATACTGAAAACAAATAAAATTACTATTATAAGTTTGAACAAAAAATTCTGATGAATTGCACCCATCTTGTTCGATTATAGAATAGATTATAGATTATTCTTAGATACATAGTCATATATTGAATAATTGTAAATGGATTTTTCAGCGTCTGGTGATTGTCAGGTTAAGATTTAGGCCTATAAAATGTCAAACATGTCAAATAAACCAGGCGAGGATGGTCGCGATTTCCCCACATTTCAGATCGCATTGGATTTACACAGACACGCGAAATTTGAAGTAAAAGTTTTGATATTTAATATCATGTTTGCAAACTTCAAAACCGTTGGAATTTGATAACTCCATTAGACCTTATTTTGAATCATTAGTCTTTTTTTTTTTTAGTTAGGCACGTGCCGTATCATTCAGTATAATTCAACCATTTGTAGCCGTCATCTGACTTTATCTATACTTGCTGATGTTTACTGAAAATAGCTTGAAAATAGGGATTGTAATTTGTGACCACCATTGTCTGAAATGCACTAAAACTATTTAGAATCCGAGAATCCATTCTTGCAGGATTTTGTGAGAATCCAAATAGATTCTCGTAAAGTGAGGCAGACACATTCTGTATGAATGTAAAAAATCCAAAGATTCTCCCCCAGTAGATTTGGGAGAATCCAATAAGATTCTAGCTGCCAGGTTTGTCTGGCGGGACTATACAAAGACCACCGGAACCGTCACCAGATTACTCAAAGAGCTGGATTGGCAAACCTTTGAAGACAGAAGACGACAAACAAGATTCGCCTTAATGTACAAGATAATTAACAACCTTGTCGACATCCCCAGTGACAACTACCTAATGCCAGTGACCCGGCACAACCTTAGAAGTAAAAGCAACTATCACCAGCCTTTTGTAACATTTATAAGAACTCTTACTTTCCACGGACTATAAAAGAGTGGAATAAATTACCAGATAGTATTGTCCAAGCCACTACCGTCAACGGCTTCAAACAGCAACTTCTTCTGGACTAAAGCATTACCCCCCGCACATGCCTGGCTTATATGCTTTGTTAAGAGCCCTGCCAGTATTTGAGCAGAAGCAGAAGCAGAAGCAGTGAACAAATTTTTAGCCCTGGGTATGCTTCTGGTGGCAGCAGTGGGACAGACAGTGCAATAATGGGATATCAGGGCATCACACCACCACACACTGCCATAGATGCATTTAAAATGACTGAACAGTTATGGTTGAACATTTTGGAGTGCTGTGCACAAATATAGGCATATGATCAGTACATTCTTAACTTAATGGTTTTTTTCCCTGTCATAGGAAAACTCATATCTTTAGGAGAACAAGTAGGCCCCTATGATAGTGGCTTTGTGGCAGCGGTGGGAATCATGGGATCTTGGAGAAAATAATATTTTTCATGTAGGCTATGTGGCAGTGGTGGGACATTTACCAATTCACAATTTCCAGCTAAGCATGCAACCAATTTCAGGGGCGTATCCAGAAATTTTCAATAAAATGGGGCACCTTTTATGTGGCACCTTGTCATTAACTTCACTAATAGTCAGGCCACGCTCAGTAAAAAAAAGTGGCTTTTTTAAATAAAAAAAAATCATGTATCATGGCAATGGTAGCTAAATCCGCTCGTTTCATGCGATTCGGAACTGGGGAATTAATTGAGTCGCGTTCCCACCAGCTATACAAATTATAGATAGGCGTGATGCGCTGGTCAGTAACAGTATCTGAATGTTTTATTAGGGAGCTTTATCATTTTTCAAATAAACATGAAGATCTTGTCTAGACAGATGCTGATCACCAAGGTCCATCATGACTATTTTAGCTACCTTGGAATGAAGAGGCCAAGAAACTACAAGTAAACAAACTATACAAACAAACCAAGTGTGAATGAATTTCAATGAAACCTTCACACAACAAAAACATGAAGACCTTGAAATAGTCAAATCCCTAATAGGTTTCTGAATTAAATTTAAAGATTTCAATGTCACTGTATTTCAACTGTCAAAAATGTAATGTTGCAATACATGCACAGTGTCAGCATAGACACTTGCAATATTAAATGAACGGTGATGCACAGTCTAGTACATCGACGCGAATTAATAAATTATACACACGTACGAAGTCTGGCCATGCTTTCATCATAAGATATCTCGCACAAAATACCGACCTCCTCTTTCTCTAAAATACTTACGGACTTTTACTGCTCTGGCGTCTAACTTGGACACATATTCCCCTAATTGACTAACTCGAACTTTCAAAACATGAGTCCTTTCATGTACAAGGTTAGCTTCTACGGTTATTTCTTCAAAGATCCCGCTGGCCAAATCTGATATATCGGACAACTGTCGAATTAATCCACATAGCGAATTATTAGCCACCGACTCGAGCTCGGTTCGACATCCTTTTGGAAGTGGTTTGTTACTTAAATACAACGGATGCACAAATCGTTTGATATATGGCATTATTTATATCCTTGTGGTCCCTTAAAAAGGGAGCTATATCTCCAAAATGTGTGTTACACGACCATCTTGTTTGAGGTTATATTCCGATTTACTATCCATCAAGGGTAGCGATCGAGCACCATCCGCCATAGTATCTCCACTGCTAACGGACTATCTCCGTTAATGTTTATGAATTCATCATGTGTTGTGTGTAGAAGCGTATTGACTAAACAAGAAATGTCTTTAAAAAGCACTACCCGAACATCGCCACACGTAATCAATCACCCATTGATTACATGGGGAAACTTCAATTATTTTCATCAAAGCATGTTCATCAGCATCTAGAATTCTTACTTATAAATTAATGTGCAACAGTTTGGGGGTATATTGGCCTAATTCCATAATTTATTTGTATGTCGATTGTTGGGTTAACTTTTTGTCAGAGACCAAATGTGCTTGAAAAAAAATGTGCACAAAACGGTACAATTTGGTGTTTTGCTGACAAAGTATAATAACGGGTCGTAAAAATCACATATAAAAAGTATAAAGAACAGTCTGAACAGAAACTTGCAAAAAGTAGGCCTAAGCAAAAAAAAAAAAGAAAAGAAAGAAAACTTCAGCAAAAAGTAGCAAAACATTGAGTGAATTAAATTTGAGACATTTGAATGAGACTTTTCTATAATGAAGCTGTTACAATGTTCAAGATTATTAATCATGATGCACCGGATCTGCTGTACAGGACTCTGTGTACATGTATACGTGTAAGCGGTCTACAGACATGTGGATCTCAGAGATGCGCATGCATCTGGACCTGCGCTCCGTGTACATTGCCCCGATGTTAAAGGGATTAGCCTGAGATTCCTCTTAGAATCAAAAGCTTGAACGCTTTCTTGTTGCCGAAATGTTAAAATAAAGCTTTAAAATGTACAATCAAAAAAAGTTTTAAAAAATACACGGAAATGGCTGAAAGTTAATTTATTTAAGGTGTAAAACTGAGAGGTTTCAAAAATCTACCATCTCATTTATCATTAACCATGCAACTCAACAGTTAGCTCCAGATATCTGACTTTTCCTGGTTTTTGTCAAGGTATATGAAATTGTTTTGCTCTTCTTGTATATAATATGTTTTTGTATTTGTAAAACCGACGCCCTTCTGCCTGTGCTGCTAGCGCTATTTTTTTATTTTCATGCCAAATAAGGTCAAAAAATGAACAAAAATGGAAAAAAAATGAATTTTTGACCTTATTTGGCATGAAAATCAAAAAATTGGCAAAAATCCAAAAAAGTAAAAAAGACGCAACATGCGAGTGGGTGTTTAAAATTAAAATTCCCATTCCTAGGTATTTTTTTCAAAAAAATGTTATTTTTAGCTTGGTTGGAAACCCAAATGGCCAAAAAATGTGTTTTTCGTGATTTTTTCAAAAAATGTGATTTTTGGTCAAAAATCAACATCACCATCATGTTCCTTGTGAAAATTCCTTTCTAGAAATGTATACTTTTATTAAGTTTAAGCACTTTGTTCAAAAGTTATGGTACAAAATAAATTTGCAAAAACTCAACATTGAGTGATGTGGTTTTGTATGTTAAACAGTAAATTCCACTCACAAAGAGTAAAAATCACTCTAAAAAGAGCGAATTTCCACTCGTTTGAGGAGTTAAACGAAGCCAACTAAAAAAAAAAGAGTTGTCCTTCGTTACACGTTTGATAATGGAATAATTGCTAAAATACACCTATATCATGTATATTGCTGTTAAATTTAGTTTAGAAACACTGTTTTCCAACATAAGAAATATAAGCATTTTACTTTGCAAGTTACAATTTTAACCATAACTTTTAAATGGAAGCTCCGGCCATTTTGTCAAACAAGCAGCTCTTGGCAGGCTAATGTGGAGCATTAATAGTATACTATGTGACTTTACGCCCGGATGGAGGGCAGGGGCAGATTCAAAATTTTGATGAGGATAAATATCAAAAATCCTGCTCTTTGATTGGTCAATATGGCCGATATGTGCGTGGTCTAGGTTTATAATAATTGAGAACAATCCCCTTAAGAGTGGGGAGTTGAAAGTTTAGGAGCAGGGAGTCGTAAATTCAGAAATCAGACCCGGGTTCCAAGCTTCGGAAAAAAACCGGATACATTTTGAATGAAAACAACGTAGGACAAATTTACTGGGCTTTTAAAAATCTATACTTTGATGATGGGTCAGTTTCAACTTGAATGTTTAGGTTATTAGTACTAGGGGGTCATGGTAGGGTCGAGTAAAGTTGTTCGGAATAGCGATCATTACTTCTGACTGGGCATGCGCAGTAGGTTTCATGTGCTCTAAATCCTTGAAAATTCCAAAACTTGGTCCCTTTTGGTTGAAAATCGTGGCGATTTCAACAGGTTAATTTTAATGACAAGTTCAGGTTATTAGTTCTAGGTTTTTGGTGAGGGGTCAGGTCAGGTTGTTAGAACCCCTTTCGAAAAATAGGGGTGGGCGATATGAACAATTTCAAAAGTACCAGTGTTTGAATGTTGTTTTAATTTACCAATCGGGTAACACTTGTTTTAAACGACTCAGTGACTTGACTCGTGAACTTAAAATAATTTGACGATCATAGCAGCCAAATCTTCTACCTTGTGATCTGAAATTCAACCGATTGGGTCGCTGATGACTCAATAATTGAGAAATAGCAAAGGCTCATTCCAGTGAAAACTAAACCTTTTTTGATTTCAAGCAAAAAATCAGCTTTTTTATTCGACCATATGAGCAGTTTTTTCAGTCATACGTTTGTTACTCGGTATGTGAAAAGTATTTTCTAATCAGAAATTTTGAATTTTTTCTACCCGTGCATGAATGAGCACACGTTTTCATGTTACAAACGTTACCAGACGTTATACCAAAAAACATTGCATTTAAAGAAATTCTGATTAACGATAGAACCATTTGTAAATATGTTACCAATCATCTGTGAAAAGCGCAATAAAAAATTCACTAATATGTCAGAGAAATTTTACTTTGAAGTCATTTGGAGCAAAAAAAACATTTCCGTGCGAGGTCACAAACGTTACCGAACGTTACATGAACTTTATTCAGTGTTTTGGAAATTATTATAATCTTTAAACACGTACCTGCATGTCTTGATCCAACCAGTACACACCATTATCAACAACAAACTCGTTGATATTATGTTTATGGTAGGTTCTGTGACCATTTAAAAGTGAAACTTTCCAATTTGTGGGTCACAAACGTTACTTTGGAACACCCAAAGCTCTTTTCTACCATAATGACCCCGTTCTTATGTAACTTAGCCAGGGGGGGGTGCGCTGGGGGCGTCGCACCCCCCCCCCCCCAAATTTGACAATGTACAAAAAAAGGTCCACAAAAAGTCCCTAAATGTCCACCAAAAGATCATTCAAAGCACCAAAATACGTAAATATAGGTCGTTTTTTAATAAAATACTGCACAAAATGCTTGCAAAAGTTCTAAAAACTTTCTTTTTTTTTGCTTGCGACTTTGTCAAAACCACTAAAATTAGTTTAGGGTCGACCAAAACGAAAATGTTTCCTCCAAAAGGTCCACTTTTTGAAAATCCGCACCCCCCTTGAAAAAATCCTGGCTACGGGCCTGCTTATAAACACCCCTTTCCTGCAGTGTTTGTGCGCATTTTAAAAGGTGCGTCGATATTCACAAATTTGCACCAAAATACAACTTTTCAAAAAATTAAAAATAAAATTTACTTTAAATATACACACCGAATTGCATTTTTGTGTGCAATTAAATTGTCCATATTTTGATCTCCATGAGACACAAAAGGAACCCAATCATTTTTGACCAGGTTCTTTGTAGAACCAAAAAATGTTTACAAATAAAGGGTTCCGATTAGCTGTAAAATGGTTCCTTCAGCTTCAAGAACCCTTTTTGAACAAAGACAAAGGAACCCACAAAGGTATCTTGATAAAACAGGAAAAAGCATGTGTAAATACATTAAAGAACTTTATAACTTTGTCTTCTCATCATGGTGTAGTATTGTGTCTATTTGTAAAAAAGTCTTGAAAAAAAATGAATGGAGTGTTGCTTGAATGGGATTTTTTTTTGTCATAAAGACACCTGCACCTCACTCTGTCTTCCCTTCTCTTCATTTACAGATAATTAATTAATTAGGCCTTGATGGCCTACTTGCATTTTTAAAGGTTCTACAAAGAACCATCAAAGGGTCTTATATTGTCAGAACCTTTTAGACGAAAGGGTTCTCCAAGAAGGACAACAAAGGATTCTTAATAGAACATTTTTTGGTCTTAATAGAACATTTTTTGGTCATGTTATATTTTCAAATAATTTGTATGGGGTAGTTAGTCCATCACTACATCAGTTACCTAAACTTTCGCTATGATTGTTGATGTATACTCCATGATTAGAATGGACATTGTGTATATCAAGAAAAATAAAATATAGTTTTATATTATAATATAAGCAATTTTGTTCAAATTTGAAAGAACATTACCAGATTTCTGTGATGACAAGTTTATTCCACGTGCAAATTAATTTGGAACTATTTATATACATGTAGCTTTTTTCAAATTGTTGGCCTACACAAGTTTTTTTTTCTTTGTTGTACGCTGGACTCTATAAAATGCATCCGACTGCTGAATAACATTCTTGCTGTATATTTTTACCAATTCTTTCACTTCAAAAGATTTTTTATTTCTATATAAGCAGGCTCTGTTTCTAAGAGAACTACTACCACATCGCCATCACTGTCTCCGAAAACTAAGATTTTTTTAATGATATCAACGGCAAGTTACGGGTGGCGTCCTATGAATCAAATAGCACATCAGAACGTCAGAAGCTACACAATCATGATCATTTTAGGTGACACGCACTTATTTTAACACTCAAAGAGGGGTGGGGGGGTTCACACATTAAGAATTTGGTTCATTATATATACAACCCTTTTGCATAAAACCCCCCTTACATAATGATCACTTGGTCGAGAACCCCTGATGTCAAACCCTGCAAACATGGCAAAGGCATTTTTAATCAATGCCCTTCAAGGCGTATTCTCGGATAAAGTGCTCAACTTTGCCATTTTCGTGACACTGACATCTTTATATCTTGTTGAAAAAATTGTTAAGCCAATTATAAATGATTTTAGTTGTTTAGTTTGTACACGAGAGTTACATTAGTAATGTGTGTTAAATTAGAACTTGAAACATGCCGGGAAATAGCAAAAATTATTAATCGAAAAATGGAGGGTAAATTTTGAAAACCGTTGGGGGACACTTAATATTGTATGGGGGGGACACACAAAATCATGGGTCCCCCCATGAAATGACGCCCATGTCGCAAATAATGCCAACGTTGCTATTTTTAAATGGTCAAGAATGTGTAGAAATAATGAGGTAGATGGATGTCACCATATTATGTGTTCAATCAGGTGTTATATATTTATATTTGGAAGACAAAAATGTGTCAGTTTAAAGTAAAAAAATTTCAATTATAAATGTCCAAAAAGGCATATGTTACGAATCATACGATGGTGCCGCAACAGACGTGATCTGCATTTTTTTACCTTGATAAAATGCAATGCATTCTAAATGGGGAATGCTATAGAATATTTCGAGGGTTGAAGGCCACGACACCGTATTGACTAGAACCTCTCTGCGGTTCTATATATCGGGAACTAAAGGTAAAGGACAAAAAAGGATCATAGTCAAGTTTGCACTCTTTTTTTCTAAAAATAGTTTTCATATGACCCACTTGTCAAAATTCTTATGTCATTTACCTTATAATATGTCATAAATATTTACGAAAACATGCCTTGACCAAGAGGGGATTGCCCTCAACAACATCGCCATGTTTTTGTTGTCAATGTTTTGATCATCATTTAATGACGTATTAATTGATTCGGGAAAACTAAACAAGGTGGCCAGGCCACAAAATCGTGAATTGACTATCCCAGTATCCGCTCCCCCACCCCGGCCCGTGTGAGTGACGTTTCAAATTCTGTCCCAGGCTTTAATATTATGCGATAAAGTGTAATTTAATTTTGTTTCAACAAATCCAGTTGGAATTATTATTTCTCAATATTCATAGATCATTATACCAAAGTATAATTATTTTGCAGGTTTTTTTTGAAGATGGACATAATTTGACTTGATCCTCTTTTGGTGTACCTTTTGCCTTTCAAAATGCCTGGCAAATCAAAGGAATCCACAGCGATATAAAAAGTAATAATTGATTAGTGTAGACATGCTCCAAAAGCAGAAAATCGTTTTTTAATCAATTACTGATTGATTTAAATTTAAAGAACCTTTTCTTTTGGTGCTAGGTGGGTGAGGTGACTAATGTTTCGTAGAACCATGGTAGAACCAACCAGTGTTTCCCTGACCATGCATGACCATTGACTCCTCCCAAAGCAGGCCTCAATAATGTTTTATATGTTGACCGAACGAACCACGAAGATGGCTGAATCCCGGAGACTAAATTTTATACTTGTAACTTGACTATTTTCCTGACAAAAAAAAAGGGGGGTGTTAAAACGCACTTGACTAAATACTAAAGAATAATATCTAAATTTGATGAAATTTGAGTCACATGCAATTGGCTGAGAAATGAGCATTTTTTGAAATAGTCGACTTTTCAAATTATTGTTGGATGTCTAAAATCGACTTCCATTTTGCTGTTTTGAAGTTGTACATTTTTTTCCTAGAATATCTCATAATATGTATGTACGTTTTTCGCTCTGGTTTGAATGTACCCGGCAGTAGTGATAGCCAATACGGTATATCACACACTCTGGCTTAAATGCACTCAGCAGTAGTGATAGCCAATATGGTATGTGACACACTCTGGCTTGAATGCAGCCAGCAGTAGTGATAGCCAATACGGTATGTGACACACTCTGGCTTGAATGCACCCAGCAGTAGTGATAGCCAATAATGGTATGTCACACACTCTGGCTTGAATGCACCCAGCAGTAGTGATTGCCAATACGGTATGTCACACACTCTGGCTTGAATGCACCCCGAGAAGTAGTGAGCCAATATGGTATGTCACACCCTCTGGCTTGAATGCACCCAGCAATAGTGATAGCCAATACGGTATGTCACACACTCTGGCTTGAATGCACCCAGCAGTAGTGATAGCCAATATTGTATGTGACACACTATGGCGTGAATGCACCCAGCAGTAGTGATAGCCAATATGGTATGTCACACACTCTGGCTTGAATGCATCCAGCAGTAGTGATAGCCAATATGGTATGTGACACACTCTGGCTTGAATGCATCCAGCAGTAGTGATAGCCTATACGGTATGCGACACACTCTGGCTTGAATGCACCTAGTAATAGTGATAGCCAATATGGTATGTCACACACTCTGACTTGAATGCACCCAACAGTAGTGATAGCCAATGTGGTATGTGACACACTCTGGTTTGAATGCACCCAGCAGTAGTGATAGCCAATATGGTATGTGACACACTCTGGCTTGAATGCATCCAGCAGTAGTGATAGCCAATATGGTATATCACACACTCTGGCTTGAATGCACCCATCAGTAGTGATAGCCAATATGGTATATCACACACTCTGGCTTGAATACACCCAGCAATAGTGATAGCCAATATGGTATGTGACACACTCTGGCTTGAATACACCCAGCAATAGTGATAACCAATATGGTATGTGACACACTCTGGCTTGAATGCACCCAGCAGTAGTGATAACCAATAAGGTATGTGACACACTCTGGCTTTAATGTACCCAAGAAGTAGTGATAGCCAATATGGTATGTCACACACTCTGGCTTGAATGCACCCAGCAGTAGTGATAGCCAATACAGTATGTGACACACTCTGGCTTGAATGCACCCAGCAGTAGTGATAGCCAATATGATATGTGACACACTCTGGCTTGAATGCACCCAGCAGTAGTGATAGCCTATACGGTATGTGACACACTCTGGCTTGAATGCACCCAG
>JXSR01S005014.1:15101-26093 GCA_000969725.1 Ophiothrix spiculata
GTGACGGAATTTCATCGCCCAGTTGTAAACCCAGTTCAACTGGGATCAACTGGAATTTTGACCTGGGTGATCGGTACCCAGTTCAATCAAGATGAATCCGAAATTTTCAACTGGTGTTCAGGAATGTTAACTTGGATCAACTGGGATTTCAAAACTACAACAAATTCCAGTTGGACCTAGTTGAAACGTTCAAACCAGTTGATACACCAACTGGTATCCATAAATCTAATTTGGATCAACTGGGATTTCATAACTACAACAAATACCAGTTGGACGTAATTGAAACCTAGTTCAATCCAGTTGATACACCAACTGGTATTCAGAAATGTCAACTTGGATCAACTGGGATTTCATAACTACAGCAAATACCAGTTGGACCTAGTTGAAACCTAGTTCAAACCAGTTGAACATAGTTAAGCACAGTTAAACACAGTTGAGATTTCAACTGGTTTCCAATGGAATTTTGACCTGGGTGAAGAATATAATGCTCAGAAACCAACCTTATATTTTCAATGTGCAGGATTTTTGTAATGGAATATCTTTTCATTTTCCCTCAATCAGCCATCAAGTAACTGAATGTATATACCTTAATTAGAATTCACATCAAATTGAAAGTACAAAATAGATCTATTGGGATTTGAAATTAAGACATCTCACTTTTTGGGCAAGGATTCTTCCATTAAGCTACATAGATTCATGTGATAAACTTTGAGCAAATTTGAGCAGTCTATTTTAACATTGTAGCAAATTGAGTAGTTTTATCATAAACTTTCCTCAATTACTCTTATAAATGTTAATTAAATTGAATACCGGTATATTTTGATCTGTCCACAAACACATCCCTACTAACCATGTTACTTATACCTCATTACAGAAAGAGCTTCGTGAAGAAGACCAGCGATACCGCAACTATCTCCACCAGGAGTATGTAGCAGAACAGCAACGTGAGGCGGAGATTGATTCCATGATCAATGCAGAAGTTGAAAGACAATGGCAGAAAAGACTCAAGGAATGGGCTCGACAGAGGGCAGCACGCAAGAAACTTATGGATGATGTATTGCAGACAAGAAGCCAACAACTGCAAGAGAAATGTAAGTTTTTAGCTGCCTCGTGCAAGAAAAATTTGGACATACACTCCCGCTCGAAAGTATTTCCGCATAATTAAAAACTTTCAGAAACCTCATTTTTTATAATAAACAACCTAAAATCATCAAAGATTCATACTAGTATAGGTAACTTATCTATTCAATATGAATAAATCAATGTTTGTTTTAATATTAAATCTTCCATTGTCATAGAAATGGCTGATTTCATGGGCCATATACAAATACACCACAAGTACAAATCTCATTAATATGTAACTTATAATTTTTCATAACCTCATTATTACCTTGTAACCGCATAGAATATTTTCTGGTTGTAAGTTTTAAAACTAATGCACAAAAATGTATATAAACTAAAGTTTTATGTGCAGATGAAAGTAGTAATGTGCATTATACGCCATATCCTTCAAATGCAATGAATGCAATTCCAGATTAGTTAGTTTGATAATTATACAATATAGACTCTGTCAAAAAATGATGAAAATCAGATAAACGCTTTTTGAGATATAGCTGCATAAAGTTTTTGTGGGGAAATAGTTTCGAGCGAGAGTGTATGTCAGGCGCGGTGCCAGGGTTTACTGTAAGGAGGGGCAATTGACATATGAGGCCAAAAAGGTACACCCAAATTTTTTTAATGGAGATTTTGAAAACTGAAAAGCAAAAAGTCTCACAAGTGCACAGACGACTCATAATAATCTCATTTTCAATTTCTCACCAACTAAAATTTGATACAAAGTAACATTTTTTAATGATTTTCTATTTTTTTTCAAAACCATTTTTTTTCTCTTCCTCTCTTTTCACCTGCTTTTTCTTTTATCAAGATTTTTGATTTTTTTCATCAAACTAGCCAATTCTAAAAATTAACTGATTGGCTAAATAACCAAGAAAAAGCATCTTCCTCAAGCATTTTCAAAACCTATTGTGCCACTTTTCCTGACCCATCCGTCAGCAGTCACGTGACGTTAGCTCAAACGGTATTAGGCGCAACATCTAATTGTGTTCCTGAGCAAGTGGGGGGGGGGGGGTAACTGATGTCTCAGTAACCACCTGAGTTCCGCACGTTCTGAAGGTGACCCTATGCGAGACCAAAAATTGGTGAAATGAAACCATATCTGTTCGAATGGATACCCTATCCGAAACCATACCTGTTCAAATGAATACCCAATCTGAGACTGTACGCAAACGTTACGAAACAATTACAAGAAATAATAGGTAAAATGTAACTGTATACAATTTGAACACTTTTTCTAGGTATTTGAAACACTTTCATTGGCAAATTTTAATTAATTTAACAATTCTTTCCAAGTTGATACCCTATCAGGGACTTAAAAGACAAATTTTGATACCCGATGTGAGACTTATAGAGTACCAGGTCAAATTTGATACCCTATATTGCAAGTCTCGAGACCTGTCCAGGTCTCACCTTTTTGGTAACGTGGGTGGTTCAGGCCTTGTATTTTGAAAATACTTGGTGTGCCACAAACACATGTAGCACTGCTCAAGGTATTCAGGAGTGCTGTAGGTGTGCATTTCATATCTAAGTGTGTGTAATTTCATCAGATTTAGGTGTGCTGCAAATTGCACTCCTCAAGATCATTTAAGGTGTGTGATGGCGTGTTATCGCACTCGCACGCCTCAAAATACAAGGCCTGGTGGTTACCTGGTCAGAATACACAATTACCCCTCCCAGCAAGGTACTTTACTGCAAGTGCCTTGTGGTGCAGAAGTTCCATATTTAAATGCGAGTCCTCTGTGCATATTCGCTATACCTCAAAAGTATTTCACAATAAATCATACAAGTCCATTATTTGAGTTTATTGAAATAGTATTTTTATTTTTCTTTGCGTTTCAGTGTCTGTTAACGCTCGATTACAAGAAGAAGCAAGACGTGAAGGCGACGCCATGCTAGCAGCTATCGCAGAGCATAACCGCCTGGAAGATGAAAAGAACGAAATGATCCGTCAAGATAATCTCAAATACCAACAAGATTTAATCGGCCAAGTGGACTTTGCAATGAGACAAAAAGAAGTAGAGAAAGATGAGGATCATAGGTTATACATTGAAGGACTTGAAAATGAGGCTCGATATCAGGCGAAATTGAAGGAGGCCCTCGCTAGACCAGTTATAGATAAGATTCATCCAATGAGAAAGGCTTACATGGAGCAGAAAAGTGGACGTGCCCAATCATCGTAGGGGACAATAAGTGGGTGTATGTAAATTAAGGTACATTCAAATGGAATGGAGATAAATCATCTATATTTTATTTTTGATTTTGTTGTATTTTGCAGCATCTTTTTTGCATTTATTCGAAAGTGATTCTATGAATTTATTGAAGGGTGTGTTTTTTCCTAAAATGAAAATGAAATTACATTTGTACATGTATAGTTTTAACTAATACCCATCTACAAGGCTAACTATTTTGCTGATTTTACACTCTTGTAATTTTGTAGCTTTGTCTCTTTGCTACCGCATCATCTTTTTTCAAAAAGTTGCTTCCTGTTCTACCCATAAAGTAAAAACTCAATAAGTGCATTTGTAAAGCTTAGCAGATGCATCCTATAAACATATAATTTCACTTCAATGCATTCCCATGCTAAAAAGTATTTACACATGTTTTGTATAATAGATACTGCCTTAAGTTATGAGAGAGAATTGATCGTCTGCTCATGTATGCAGGATTTTTCCAAGGGAAAAGGAAGTAATTTGCAATATATTTGCTACAAGCTTGATATGCAATGAACATACTGCATTTTTTAATTTGTTGGCCAGCGTTGTTGTACCATCATGCCACTAGGGGTGGGAGTTTCGGGAATTATTGCTCCCGAGACTCGAGTTGGTTTTTCGGGCGGGACCCGGGATTCCCGAAAATAATCCTGAAATATGAGAGTGCCGTTCACGTTCGCAAAATTTATGTTTCATTGCATACACTATGTCATGTGTGTTAGACTGCCGAATATGGCAACTTGTAATGCTGTCATTTTTTGACAATTTGATACAGATTTTCAGACTTACCAAACCACTAGTCCGTAAGAAATGTTTTTAAAATAATGACGATGTCCTTTAATTTTTATTATTTTCAATGTGAAATTCGTGTGTCGAACTCGGACTTAGCTCGATGTTGCGCTGTGTTCTTTTTGTCCACTAAGTAGCTACTAAGTTTGTTGGTCCGATGTTTCGTATACACAGTTCAATTTTTGCATGGAGAATTTGTTACTGCATTACTATAATTCGAACTGTTATAGACCAAAACTTTTACTAATACATTGTTGCAACCAAAAATATTCTAAAATAAAGGAAAAGTAAAGATTATTGCGATAAAATCAAAATCAAATGTTGCTTTTTTCATGTTATTTACGCAAATAAAACCCGGAAGTAAACGTCGCCATTTCAGCGGTACCCAGTTTTACGTTGCTCCAATTCAATGCTACTAGTACCGGTGGGAAAAGATCGCGTGACTCGGTGATTCGATCTTGTTATGAACTGCGCATGTGTAAGTGTGATAGTTAGTAGTTTATGAAAATAAGAACATCGCCATCTAGTGACATTAATAATATGAACAAAACAGGTTCATTTTTCGCGAGCGAAGTGTAATTTTGTTGTTGATAAAATGACATTTTATCGGACAGCTTTCGTTTGTTTCGTGTTTTCGTCTGCCGCATATTTCTTAAGGAACACGAATCTTGCGTTCGTGTACCGGTACAACACTACTTTCGGATCATTGGAAATACATTAAAATGGATTACTACAGCTTGCATACGTAAATTGTAAGTTCAATTACACCTACAACGAAAATGAAAAGTTGGTACTTTTAAATTGGTACCACTTTCGGGAATCGGGAACATTTTTTTGTTCCCGAGTCCCGACCTCCACGGGCGGGACTCGAATTCCCGGGTCCCGATCCCAAATTTACATGCCACAGATGGCAGACATTATTGAAAGTGACATTGTTTGTTTTACAAGATTTTTTGGGAGTTGACATGAATTAGTACTAATTCAACTTGCAACGTAACAAAAACTACAGAGTTAATTTATGTCACATCAAAGTCTGCTTTAGGCCAAACAATAATTTATTGGGCAATATAAACAAAAAATCATGACAGAGATTGCATTAACAAACAATTGGGCCCTGCACTCTGAATTTCTGTTTAAACTGTCCAATAAATTATTGTTAAGCCTATAGCTCCTATCTATTCGCCCTTTGCATGGATCTGCCATTTGCGGGGAGAGCCTCAATCTCGAAGTCAAATATGCGCGCAGTTTGGCGCAAACGCAGCTAAACGCAGCCTCGATTGCGCGCCCGTAAATTTTAACGCATTCCACCCAAGCAGCACAGGCAAGTTAAAGCAGTAAATTTACTCTCCAGAACGAGGCTACCTGCAAATCATGGACTGTGCAAAGCTGTCTATATCCATGGGATTTTTATGATGCGTTTAGAGTCCAACGATTTTATCACTGCACCATCGCTGGATACACAGTCTTTACACATACAAGTAGAAGTACGTTTAAAAATTTCAAGACTGCATTTCGAGCGATGTTGCATTGATGAAATCTTTGGACTTGATATGAACGCATCATTATTATAGTCCCCTGTACCTTTATAGGAGACTAAGGGTGTGTTCACACAGATGACTTTAGTCATGACTATATTCTTGCTCGTGAGCCACTCATGACCAAATTCCCAGTGTGAACGCAATTATAGAAAGTGTCTCACTCTTGACCAAAGGTGACACACCGCTAGTTTTAACGCGCAAGTCATGTCTCAGTGTGAACGTAACTGCTAAGTTGTCTCGCTCAAGAGCCGGTCATGACTAGTCAAGACTAATATGTGTGAACACGCACTAAGGTATCAAAGATTTATTAATTTATTATAGAATCTTGTTTCATAGAGTGTCAGTATGTCATGATATATCTTATCAATTTATATAAAACCTTAAACATAATCAAATGAAAAGATTGTTAATGTTTTTCCACCCAAAAACACCAAAGGCTTGAACATGTGTGAACTTTGGCTCCAAAATATAAAACAAGGAATTTAAAAAGTGGAAATCTGAACTCCCTTCCATCTTGATTTTTCATTCATAGAGCTTATACTCTATAAATCTTGAAGTATGCAACAAGCAGCAGATTCACGCACAAAAACCAATATAACCATACAAGAAAATAAATTAGTCCGTTTTATCCAAATCAAAACGACGCACTCAATCTTGCTGAATATTCAAATAAACTTATATTCAATGTTGTCCATGTGGTAGCAACAAAGTTAGCCAAAAATAATACCAAAATCATGAACGATTCATGTACAAAAATATTAATACGCAGTGATTTGGTCTTAATCAATCCTAATTAATAATTGTCAGTCTCTTACACAATAAAAATACCAGTTTACAATGTTGTAGAATACAAGCAGTGTTCCCATTAAGGCCGTATGCCGCAAAATTGGCGCAGAAGCTCAACAAATTGACGCAAGAGGTTCCCAAAACAAAAAGTCAAAAATAGGGTTTTGGTTATACACAACGTACACTTATTTCAGTTTTATTCAGATTATATTCAAAATCACTCTCATTTTTCAGGTGATCTTTCCGAAATTGGCAATGGCGAGATGTATTTTTTCTTTTATGGTGCTCTGGCACAAAAATCAAAATCCTTAGCGGGAACACTGAATATAAGGGATATGCTATGGATCTTGTAACAGAGTCTGATTGCTTGTTGCATACTTCTCAAGGTTTGTAGAGCGTAGTTATTGTACCTCCAGACTTGACACTCAGACCCTCAATTTCTGTTTCAAAAAATGCAGGAGGTGCAATAACTGGCCCTCAATGAGCAACAATTCAAGATAGCATCCAACCCATAGGCTTACAATGACTGTCAAAATGAGCACTAATTCTCAATTTTAAATTTATTGGATGCAAATAAGTTTGTAGATACAATGGATTTGAATAGGATCATTAACTCTTTCACTCCAGAAAGCCGCTCACAGTGGCTTGCAAAAGCATGTATGATTGTCCGGAATTTTTTTTTCCGTGTAACCTTAAGGCGAAGAAAATCTGCCTCTAACTGTCTGATACGAAGCGGTATCTAGCGCCATCATCAATTTTGATAAAAAGAATAATCCTTGCAATCTACAGCTATCATTTATAGTGAATACCCAGTGGCGCTCTGTGTGCTTTTCCATCCAAATAGAGCACTTTTGAAAAAGAATTTCCGGAGCGAAAGAGTTAAGTCGTTATATTTTCATGTTCTTAACAAATGTTGAGTTAATTCCCCTGGGTTAAATCCTGGATGAATCAAACTCCATAGCTAATTTTCCATGTGAACAAGACTAAAGTCAGTCAATAAGATAGTACATGTACAGTATTTTTGTATTGCAATGTTCAGGCAGTATCCAAATATGGTAGCTATTAGAATTGGTCAGTACTTTTAATTGCTCCGTCCATGTGTATGTAATTATAAAGAATACAGCATATATCATATTATAATTAGATAGCCAATTCTGTTAAGCACAAGTCAAGATTGCATAGATATGAAAAATTAAGCACAAGAAAGGATGTCTTGTCAGTCAAATTATTGTCCAGTGAGCTTTTGATTAGTATCCTAATTGCTATAGAAGGACCTGTGCCGTAGGCTGCGATCACATAGAAATATACGGTATACGCGGTATTCGTTATACGCTCCCCGCGGAGTGATTCATATTTGAATTTGACAGGGATTATCCTCATTACTAAACACATGAGTGCCTTCCCAGGAGCGTATAGTGAATATCATATACCGTATACTTCTATGTGATAGCAGCTTTATGGTAATTATTGTCAAGCACTTGTGTTAATATGGGTTTTTTCTTTGATTAATCCGTCCAGTACTTGTTTATTGTACATGTTTTTCTTCCAAGTTTATCCGTCCGGTACTTGTTTATATTGCATTTTTGTTCCAAGTTTAATTTGTTTGGTATTTGTTCATATCGTTCATATTTTTCTTCCAAATTAATCCGTCCAATTTAGTGGGAAAAAAAGGGAAGATGTATCACTAATATTTATATATTTTAATGGTTCAAATTAACTCTTTTATGAATAAGACTACCACAAAAGTGCAATGATCACAAAACGAAGACGGGAATTCCATACTCACTTAACTTGCTACGTCAAAATGTCCTCACTTTGAATGTAGGAAAATTGATCTTGTCTGTGTTTTGATTACTGATACAAATGCATCAGGGATTTGTGTACAAAGCATGTAGGCAATATGATAAACTGTGTTTGCATTTATAAAATTGAGTATAAAAAACACTCCCTGCATAACCATTTATCTAAACTTTTGGGTGGGCATCTTATTTGTATTGGTTTAAAGGTTTATAATTAAGGAATGATGGAGCTTACTTAATAGTCACCGTCAATTTTATCAAATATATAGGTAAAAGAGTTCTTGGCAGTTAATATTCTTTTTATAAAAAATACAGCAGAAGAACTGTGATATTAACTTTATGTAAATTTGTACATTTCAAAAAAACTGTACTATTGATAGTTGTACAATAAATGAATATAACATAATATGATTGTATCTTGTTTTTTTATCCCATGGAATAGTCAAAAAAGGTGAGAGAATGGCTCAAGGGTAGGGTGCACAGAGAACTTGAAGCCCCCTTAGGCCCTGTATCCATTGGCTGTACCCATATTCCGTGTGCACTTGTCTCGTTTACTATTGTTTAAAATTGTGCGGCGCAACACAGACAATAAACTTCGTTCTGCTTAGTGATCATATCAGTGGCCTATGTACGGCAGATGATTCCAATGACCTGTGGCACCAACAATCAACATGTTCATACTTGGTGAGCATCAGGTAATAGGAATATCTGCCGTACACAGGCCACTAATATGATCACCAAGCAGAACGAAGTTTATTGTCTGTGTTGCGCCGCACAATTTTAAACAATAGTAAACGAGACAAGTGCACACAGAATATGGGTACAGCCAAAGGATACAGGGCCTTAGGCCCTGTATCCATTGGCTGTTCCCCTGTTACATATGCCCTTGTTCCGTGTGCCATTGTCTCCAATTATCACGCCCCAAACACGGCGCATCTGGCGTACACAAACTCACTGATATGACCACTAAGCAAAACAAATAGTTATTGTGTGTGTGGCGAGTGACAATCGGGGAAAATGGAACATGGAACAAGGGCATATGCAACAGGGAACAGCCAACCTTATCCCCCTTCCGCCCAATCTACTAATACTAAAAAAATATGGCCACAAACGTGTATAACAATATCAGGCTGTACGGTACCTCGGTGGGCCATCAGTATATAGCATGGTGATCATATGCAGTCAACAGCTGTCATCAGTAAATAGCATGGTGATCACGTGCAGCCAATAGCCATCATCAGTATATAGCATGGTGATCACATGCAATCAAGCTGTCGTCAGTATGTAGCATGGTGATTACATGCAGTCGACAGCTGTCATTAGTAAATAGTATGGTGATCATGTGCAGTCAATAGCCATATCAGTATATAGCATGGTGATCATGTGCAGTCAATAGCTGTCATCAGTAGATATCATGGTGATCATGTGCAGTCAATGGCCATATCAGTATATAGCATGGTGATCACATGCAATCAAGCTGTCGTCAGTATGTAGCATGGTGATTACATGCAGATCAGTAGATATCATGGTGATCATGTGCAGTCAATGGCCATATCAGTATATAGCATGGTGATCATGTGCAGTCAATAGCTGTCATCAGTAGATAGCATGGTGATCATGTGCAGTCAATGGCCATATCAGTATATAGCATGGTGATCATGTGCAGTCAATAGCTGTCATCAGTAGATAGCATGGTGATCATGTGCAGTCAACAGCTGTCATCAGTAAATAGCATGGTGATCATGTGCAGTCAACAGCTGTCATCAGTAAATAGCATGGTGATCATGTGCAGTCAATAGCCATATCAGTATATAGCATGGTGATCATGTGCAGTCAATAGCCATATCAGTATATAGCATGGTGATCATGTGCAGTCAATAGCTGTCATCAGTAGATAGCATGGTGATCACATGCAGTCTATAACTGTCATCAGTAGATAGCATGGTGATCACATTCAGTCAACAGCTGTCATCAGTAAATAGTATGGTGATCACGTGCAGTCAATAGCCATCATCAGAAGATAGCATGGTGATCACATTCAGTCAAAAGCTGTCATCCGCAGTAGATAGCATGGTGATCACATTCAGTCAATAGCTGTCATCCGCAGTAGATAGCATGGTGATTACATGCAGTCAACAGCTGTCATCAGTCAGTAGATAGCATGGTGATTACATGGAGTCAATAGCCATCAGTAGAAGCATGGTGATCACGTGCAATCAAGCTGTCATCAGTATATAGCATGGTGATCACATGCAGTAAACAGCTGTCATCAGTAAATAGTATTATGAACACATGCAGTCAATTAAGGTTTCTGTCGTAAAGCATATCTCGGCATGAAATCTTATTTGTCGACATGTCAACATTACAGTCTCGACAGAATCCTTAGTAGATGGTAGCATGGTGATAGTCAATAGTTGTCATCAGTAAATAGTATGGTGATCACGTGCAGTCAATAGTTGTCAGTAAATAGTATGGTGATCATGTGCAGTCAATAGTTGTCGTCAGTAGATAGTATGGTGATCACGTGCAGTCAATAGTTGTCATCAGTTAATAGTAGTATGGTGATCACGTGCAGTCAATAGTTGTCAGTAAATAGTATGGTGATCATGTGCAGTCAACAGCTGTCATCAGTAAATAGTATTGTGAACACATGCAGTCAATTAAGGTTTCTGTCGTAAAGCATATCTCGGCATGAAATCTTATTTGTCGACATGTCAACATTACAGTCTCGACAGAATCCTTAGTAGATGGTAG
>JXSR01S005014.1:53795-79897 GCA_000969725.1 Ophiothrix spiculata
GACCCTTTAACCCCCCTATTTTTTCAAATTTAAGGGGTCCAATTTGAATTTTAAGGGTTTTAGAAGATTTTTTACCATCCTGCTAAGTATTTATTATAATTTAACAAATTTTAAAGGAGTCTACTTCAGAATGTACCATTTTGCAGTCAATTTTATTGCGTCCAATTGGACCCTTTACACTTCAGCTTTTTTCAAATCAAAGGTTTTTTTTCATAAAAACCGCGTCAAAAACGCGAAAACGCGATCTAGCGCGAACGTTGATATGGTTACAGTTCTTGTAAGAAGCATACACAAGTTGTGTTCTGTTTTGAACCAAGAGAAAAAGACATTTTGGGTGGTTTCATCCTATTTATTAATATTACTGGGGTTGGCCTATAATATAGCATCCTACATATAGATGCTATGATGGGTATTTTTTTTAACTTACTAGTATAGTGAAAGTCAGTTAAATCCTGTGAGATTTATTAATTTATTAATTGATTGATTGATTGATTGATTTGTTTATTAATATATTTATTTGTTTGTTTGTTTATTTATTAATTGATTAACCCTAACAGAACCAGATCTCACTAAATCTCACTTTAGAAAATCATGAAAATGCGCTAAGTCCCGATACGTCATAGACGGGGGTTATATGCAGGGACCAAAATCGCTGGCCGGGCAGCGTCTCTGCGGTGGCTTGCTACGGGTATGACTCGCTTGGGAAACGGGAGGTCACTGGTTCGAATCCTGGTGAAAACACGCATTTTTCAGCACCCTTCCCTTTTCGAGGAGATAGGCTAGAAATGAGAAAAGTTACATGATCAGTTAGGGTTAATTAATTTATCTATTTGTTTATTTATTATATTTTGCTCAAAATCCAAATATAGCCTTAAATTTTTGGAAGTCCTCCCACCTCGAGCTTTACAATGCAGTATTTATTATAGAATGTGAGACACAGACCTGGAGTCCACAGAGAGTTTGTGAGATTCAATTTCAGAACTAAAAATGATGTATGCAATTTAGCAGGTAATTATCGCAGCATGATGCACAAATGGAGCCGTGGGTGTTCGTTTTTGATTGAGCTAAATACCTGAAATGAACCACTCAACGCTGGGTGGAATTGTGATTTTGAATAGCAATTAACACACATTTTCAGTTTGATTTTATATCAAATGTTTCAGTTTGGCAATCGATAAATTGTCTAATAATTGTTTTTAATTTGTGAACAAATACTATACTTTAGGCCAACACATGCAACAGTGATGGGTTTAGGATGGTTGTTTTACAGGTGAGAGGGGTGTGGCTTTTTATATCCAAATATTTTCAAAATTAGACTGATTTTGCAGAATTTTGCCAAATTTACTGAGGACTCTCCTTGCACCCCAACAAACTATGATCAGGGAATTTGCTGCGTAGGTTGGAGTGTGTGTCTCCATGGTATGTCTAGTAGTATACAAATACAACATGGTATCGAGGGAAGTAGTGAAAATTACTGATCCCGAGGTGTTGGATGCAAGTGACTACTTCCCTACGCGAAGCGAAGGGAAGTAGTCACACGCATCAAACACCGAGGGATCAAGAATTTTCAATACTTCTCGAAATAAACCATGTTGTATTTGTTTTACTATACCTCATAAATATTTTACTAAAATTTGATATTAACACATCAAAAATTCACCAAAAAATGTCTATTCTTCTCTATCACCATATTATTTCCAACTGAGAAGTGATATGTATGATTACAGGGGTGCGATAGTAGGGATGCGATAGTTTCTCATTTTTTTCCCTGCGTGGGCTTTAAACGCGCACTTGGGGGAATTAGGCATAATGCTGTCATGCGCATCAGCTTTAACTGACCAATCGTATTTCGTGGTTTCCTAATAAATATTTCAGATTCAGATTAGTTTATTTGTTTTTCTCTCAACATATACAAATATAATAACACTTTATAAATATACAACATTTCTAATAGAGAAAATTTTTTTGCATATGTGAGATATGGATGCCTTCAAAAACGCGAGGCGTGTGGCTGAAGGCACCCATTACTCCAAAGATACAATTATGGATGTAAAGTAGGCTAATATAACTATGAACATTATGTAGATTTGTTAATTAACAATCATAATAATATAAGGAAATGGATCAGGGATGATAATAATGGTAATTGAAAATAGTACCATTTTAAGATAAGCGAAAACTGAGGAAATATGATCAAAGTTTGTAAAATCAGCAATGGAAAAAGAAGGAGAAAGAAGGGAAGAGAGAAAGAAAGAAAGAAAGAAAGAATCGAGGGTGCAAACAGAAAAAAAAAAAAACAAAAACAAAAAACAAACAAACAAATAAACAAGCAAACAAAAAAGGTCAACTATCTAACTGAAGCATACTCTGTGTTTGAGGTTGCAGATTCATATTGGCATGTAATATGGGTTTTAATTATTTATGAGGTATAGTAACTTGCAATATCCATTAGAATGAGGAGAGGTCTCAGGTTTGAGTCCAGAGAGAGGATTCACCCATTACATGAGAGGTGCTGTCAGAATTATTTGGGGGAGGTGGACTCAATGGTTAAAATCACCACACAAGAAACCCCATCTAATCTTGAAAAAAAAATATTACCACCCCAATCCCCTCAACAAGCAGGTGATGTCTATTACATTTTGGGAGTCTCTTTTTTTTTCATTTTTGATTTTGTTCCTGATCTTGAATGTCAACACTGCACATAATAGCTTGGCATCACTCAAAGTCTGAAAGATTAGAGATCTTCAGAATATCTATAGGTATCTCACACACAAAAATGTTGAATTCTCCAATTGAACCACTGGCACTGGACCATGTGAAAAACAGAATGTTGCCATGACGAAATATACACCTTGACCTACATGCAACAATGGCAAACATGGTATTTTAATTTGTGGGAAGTTTTTGTCACCCTGAAATGAGTTTTTGGTTGCATTCTTTAGCAAAGATAAAAGTAAAAATTGTGAAGGTTATCATAGACCATGTCCCACTTTTTTTCCACAAATGAAGGTTAGAGGCTTTGCCTAATATTCATGATAATACAGGCCTACCTTAAAGTTGAAGGACTAATTAACAGACCGGGGGGGGGGGTACTCGAATTTTTTTTTGTAGGTATGTGAGATCCGCGATATCGAACGTAGGGTCTTGTGGAACGGATTTTGTTCAAAAATAGGGTCTATGGAACTGATTTTTTCCCAAATTGAGGTCTCAGGAACTGCTTTTTTCCAGTAAAAATATGACTAAGTGAGCTAAAAATTGCTCAAAATTAGCTTGAAAACATAATAAAACACATTTTTGAGTAATTTAAGTCTCCATGGACCATATCCCACTTCTTACAAAGGAGAGTTTGAGGCTTTGGCATGAGGGTTTTTGCATAATATGCATAGCCTTCAAGTTCAAGGACTAAAATGGTCAATCTTGCATGCTTTCCTGTCATAGTAGGTCTGAACTTCAAGTTGAAGGACTAAAATCATTTACTTGCTTGTTGTCCTTGTCATAAATGCGGCTATAGAAATATTAATCAGGCACTGACACAGTCCAAAATCAAATCTTAACCCTAGCTCATCATTTTGCTTTTCTCGTTTAATATGCTAAAAGACAAGCGAAATGAGTCTAAACCAGGGTCTTCCTAAACTTAAGTAGTTCAAAGCTTCATCAATCAAAAAAACTCTTGTGTAGTTCATATAGCTTATCGTAAATTTGCCTTCACAATATGCTTTTGGGGAAAGAATTGTTCAAAATGTTTTGAATTTTCACCCAAAGAGGGCCTTCAGAAAGAGCATCATTTGCAAAATAGTAGAGTCTAACCCTGTTCCATTGAAAGAATGATCAGAGACCCTATTTCTTTTCTAGGGTCTCTGGAATGATGATGTATCTCCATACCTTACAAATTGTCTTTTTTTGTGAAAAAAATGGATATGCTCAAATTACATTCATAATTGCACGTTTACAACTAAAATCCAGATATCAGGGAGCATGGTTTTTAGAATTTCAGTAACCTTTGAAACCACACATCGATGATATTGAAGTTAATGAACTGTATTTTTGAGGTTAATGAATATGTGGGCTGCCCTTTATGTCTTAAAACAATGTCAGGAATTTGACTAATTCAAGTTCATGAGCTGTCAGTGTGGTCTTAAAGCAAACTTGAGTTTGATTAACTGCATAAACATCTGTAAATAAACAATTTTGATAATCTTGGCAGTTTAGTACCGCTCAACGCCAAGGTTCGGAAGTTAAAGTATTGACTTTGCTCAGTTGATCAAGAGTAATAGGTTACAGGAATGTGTCAAATAACAATTGACATTTATGCCTACATTTATGCCTTAAACATTCAAGTACAAGTATACTCAAATTAACCCATCAAGGCTGAAATTTCAAGTTTGAAAGCAAGGGCATTTATTCCAAGGGCAATGATAGAGACCTGCCCAAGGTCAATAAAAAGCTGTGAACTTGGGAGGATACCAGGCAAATTGATTCCAAGGCAGTGTTACTTGTATTTTCAACAAATTTTGTTCCCATTGTTTTTTGCAAAGTCTTTCGCAAGAATATGTCTATTGAATCACATGCTTTACACACAATAACAAAAGTTTCTGATTTTTCACAACATTGAATTATTTAGCTCACCTTTTAGGAAGCTTCATCCAGCTTTACTCTTGGACGTCATCAGCCCCATACTAAACATGTGGGGGCGCTGTTGGGTTGGCTATTTTGAGCCACTAGCACCTAAGCTTTATTGATTTCAAAACTACTTAGAGATAGTCGCATTTGCAACTCTGGCCTATAGTAAATTCACTAACCTAAAAAAAAGGCACCGACATAAAGGCCTCTTATCTATAAATCCCTGTGACTTTGCACCGAGTTGGTGGTGTGCAGCGCCCGGGGGGGGTACTTAGTACAAAAGTGGTTATGGGGACGTGCCGCAAATTCGGGTAGCAAAATCAGGCTCTCTGGTATTTCAATCGGTCCTTTTTCTTCCCAAAATGTGGTATTTTGATGGGTCACTTTTCAAAATTTTCCAAAATTTGCACCAAATGGCGCAAATTTCTTCACAAAACTTTAGCCAAAATAGCGCAAATTTGCGAAAAAAATGCAATTTTTGCTCAAACTTGACTCAAAATTTGGAAGATTTGGTATATGGATGGGTCCCTTTTTCTTGAAAATTGGTATTTGGATGGGTGGCTTTTCAAATTTCCCTGCGGCACGTCCCTACCCAAACCAAACTTGAGTACCCCCCCCGGGGTGCAGCGCCACAGCTGAGTTATTCGAACCAAGCCGAAGGTGAGCAGTGTGTTGCTTGGGCTCGTTGCTGAGTTCCTGGTGGGGGGGGGGGGGAGGGAGATGGAGATCAGAGGAACGGTACTAATCCTTCATTTATGTAATCAATTAGTGTCATCTTGCTTAGGCTTTTGCCAAGGAAACCCAACTTGGTACTTGGTACCAAGTAAGCTATAGGTAGTTTAATTTTCAATTGGGGTCCAAGATGTTTTTTATATTCAGTTTTTGAATGCAGGAGAAAGACTGGCGGGGAAAAAACCTGTGGAAGCGAGCATGGACTGAAAACCGAATTTTCCATAAAGTTTAATTTAATTAATTTTATGATCAGGGTAAGAGATGGTCAAGGGTGAGATGGGTCCATATTGCCCTGTCATGGCTTCCTTATGTGTGGTCATTTATTCAGTGGCACTGTCCACATGTCAGACTGACAGTCTTGTTTTCTTCAGACAGATAGTGACCCTATAAGGTCATGTATAACAATGACTCTAGTCACTGGTCTGGCATTCTCATTAAGGGGGAAATGGGAAGCCAGGGTGAACTGTCACTGAGAAATTGATGATAGGATATGATGATATAAATATCTTCAGTGGATCTTCTTCATGGTGGAATAAGCAAAGATAGACCAGGTATTGAGACCATACATGCCCAAGCATACATGTAGGCCATGCATAAATAATTTAGGAGAATTTCATGTCCACCTTATAAAAACTAGGAGTAAGTCAGGGAGACATCATTTTACTGAAAAGCAGAACTTATTTGTGAATTTAATCATGCATATTCATATTTATTAAAGAGTTGAAGTTATAGCTTCAAATGGAGGGTTTTCACATTACACAATGCAACACACATCATATATGTGATGGCTTACACTCCGAAAGGGGGGATTTTGCAGATGATATCAATTTTGATTTTATCATTTCATCAGTATTTTTTAAGCTTTAAAATGATACCTTACTTGTTGAAATTGATCAAGGCAATCAAATTTTACAACAGATATTCTGCTGGAAATTCTTATTATTTTCTTTATTTTTTGCTGTCTATTTTCACCTGTTTCTTGAAAAGTGTTCTGTCGCAAAGTCCACCTTTTCGGGTTGAGTCATCACATATGTAGAATGAAGCCCATGCGGGAGCCTGTGACTTAAGCTGCTACCATTTTGCTGCAATTATTCTGCGCAATAGAAAATCAGCAAATTAAAAAATCTTGTTATAGCATATAGGCCTAATGCTTCTTTTGAGAAATTGTACAAAATTATGCAGATCATGCTGGAGTTAAGAGTTCTCTACCTCACTCGGCTTCGCCTCGTGAACGCTGACAACTCCAACTTCAATACAAGGTGTATGTTTACTAAGCTTAAAGTTTACTTTTGTACAATTTCACTTGCATCAAGTAAAACAAAGTTAAAATGCAGTCTGGCTCCCAGGTCTAGTTTATGACGTGGTCCCACAAAAGCATCGGGAGCATAGTAGCAATGGTGGATCCATAGGGGGGGGCCCGAGGGGCCTAGCCACCACCCCCCCCCCCCCGAAAAAAAAAAGAAGAAGAAGAAGAAAAAAAGAAAGGAAAAGGAAAGGAAAGGAAAGAAAAATAGGAAAGGAAAAAAGCTGACGAAAAGAGATGGAAGGGCAAAGACAAAAGTTGCATAGCTTTTGGCCAAGGCACAGCCAAAACAAAAGCCTTCTGGTACTCGGCATACAAGAACCCCACGAATGTGGCAATGAAGGGAAAGTTAGAAAGTTGTATAGAATTTGAATGCATCAAAAAATTGAAATTGACTTTTTTCATCCTGTTTTAGCAATGAAATCGCTCTGAAAATAAGCTCTTCAAGTGATGAAGGCCCAATCCCCCCTTTTGTTGTCCTCATCCTTTAAAAATCAGGGGCGTAACCAGTGGGGAAAGCTTGTCTCCGGGCGCCAAAAATCGGGAAGGAGAGCAAAAAAGGGGAAGGGTAGAAAGGGACGAAGCAGAGAGAGAAAGAAAAAAATAGGGAAAGAGGGAAGCAGAGAAAGTGGAAATATGAAGGAAAAGGGGAAGGAAAAGAGAAACAGAAGGAAAAGGAGGGAAGAGAAAAGGAAAGAAGAGAAAAAGAAAGAAAAAGGGGAAGAGGGAAGAAGAGAAAGGGGAAAGGAAAAAAGAAAAAAAGTTGTCTGTTGCTGAATGTGTTTCCCTTTAGTATCTCGCCGATATTTTGATGGAAAAGTGCCAAATGAAGCATCAAGTAGCAAAAATCTCATGATGCACCAAATCGAGCTATTTGTGTTTTGAAATTCCAAAATTTTCTCATTCGTGAGGGGGCACATCCCTCAAACACCCCCTATACATTATGTTTGTCTATTGCTGAATGTGTTTCCCTGCAGTACCTTGCATAGATTTTGACGGAAAAATGCTAACTTGAAGCATCAAGTAGCAAATCTATGCACCAAATTTAGTAATTTGTGTTTTGAAATTCAAAAATTTTCTCATTCATGTGCCCCCTCAAACTCAAATTATCCCTGGAGTACCCTGCCGAGATTTGGATGGAAAAGTGCTATCTTGAAGCATCAAGTAGCTAAAATCTATGCACCAAATTGAGTAATTTGTGTTTTGAAATTCCAAAATTTTCTCATTCCTGAGGGGGCACATCCCTCAAACACCCCCTATACATTATGGTTGTCTATTCATGAATGTGTTTCCCTGGAGTACCTTGCTGAGATTTTGATGGAAAAGTGCTAACCAATGTGCATCAAATAGCAAAAATATATACAACAATCGAGTAATTTGTGTTTTGAAATGCCAAAATTTTCTTATTCCTACACAAGTTTTGTCAAAAATTGTATCAATTACTCTCTTTTTTGTTAATGGCACAAACAAAACTTTGATATAATGGCAAAAAATACCACTAAACACCCCACCCCCATCCCGACCCCACCCCGTCCTTTACAAAGGTCTGGAGAGCTCCGCTTGTTTTGTTTCCAAAGCTCGGATGAGTCAACAAATGTTGGGCCCCCCTCTTGACCAAACCTGGATCCGCTACTGTAGTAGGACCATGCCATAAGCCCACAAAATAAAGAACCTTGGTGGCTCATTCCAAAGTAACGTTTGTGACCGAAAAATTGAGAAATTTCACTTTTAAATGGCCACAGAACCTAGCAAAAACATTATATCAACGAGTTTGTTGTTGATAATGGTGCTCACTGGTAGGGTCAAGACATGTAGATGTTTGAAAATTAAATCAATTGCCAAAATCCTGAGTAAAGGCCATGTAACGTTCGGTAACGTTTGTGACCGCGCACGGAAATGGTTTTTTGCTCCGAATGACTTCAAAGTACAATTTCTCTGAAGTGTCAACGATTTTTTTATTGCGCCTTACACCGATTATGGGAAACATATTTACAAATATTTCATAAAAATTACAGAACATTATATCGCCAGGAATAATTTTAATGTATTGTTTTGTATTGTAACGTTTGGTAACGTTTGTGACATTTTGGTGTAACTTTTTGGTAACGTTTGTGACATTTTTGAAACAAAACATGTGCTCATTCATGCACGGATAGACAAACTTTACAATTTCTGATTGGAAAATGCTTCTTACGTACCAAGTAACAAATGTACGACTAAAAACATGCTTATGTGGTCAAATAAAAATGCTGATTTTTTGCTTGAAATAAAAAAAAGGTTCAGTTTCCACTGGAATGAGCCTGGTAAAGAACCAGGAATATTCCTGCAAAACTCCTTTCTGTGCAGGTTGCCATCGTTGCTTGACAATACAATATTACAATATATTTTTCATATTGATAGGATATGACACACCCAGAATTATTCTGATAGAATCTTATATAAAATCTATATTGCTGAGGGCAAAAGATTTATTGATGTGATATTTTTGTACATTAATATTGGTGATGTTGAGTTTGACGGTTCCTGAAGTTATTTACATCCAGTAGTGAAAACTGGAGAGAATTTGTGGAGAAAATTATTGTGAATGCCTGCTCAAATGAAGTGTAAATATCTTCAATTGTTCAATAATATTGAATATTTTTCTTTAAAAGAATTCTTTCAAAATATGATGCTGCTGAAAAGCATTTAGTTTACAGTTCGATAATATAAAGATATAAGAATAAACTGACCCTGACCCTCATTTTGGTTTTGATTAAAAGAATAAAATGAGAAATTAATTGTGTTGTGATGGCAGAATTCAATCAGCACAGTTCAATTAAATTATCTCTGTTTTTCTTTCCTTATTTAGAATTGGCAAAATATTTTTGATGTGTAAAAATGGCAAAAGACAAGCGTTGCAAAATATCAAAAACACAAAAAATTTGGCACTGAATATGCCAACCTTTTTTACACTATCGCACTGACAAACCTAAAAAAAATGTTTGGTCGATATAATCATGTGAAACAATTTTCTGCCCACTTCACTCTTAATTTTTTCCCAATTTTCAGACAAATTATAAATGGCCCAGGCTGATTTTACAAGCTGCTAAAATGGAAAATCTTTGACGTCGGCCTCATAAAACAAGCTTTTTTTCCGTCATCATATCTAAATTTAGTTTTATTCACCAATTGATGTATATTTTATTCTTGATTTTTTGAAAAATTACCAATGGAAAAAATGAAGAATTTTTTTCTCTCGGATATTGCCCAAAGTAATTACCATAATTTGAATACTATGTAATCCATGAATGCATTAAATCTTCTGACACTGCCCATGCCACTCGGCTATATTCCATGCGGAATTAAAGCTGACACCAGTAAGATTTTACAGGTATCACGTTCTTAGGATCAAATACATCACTCCAATAATCTTGCATCATATTAGCAACGACATCTTGAAGAGCCATCTAGGTCAACATTCAGCTTTGATTAGTATACCACTGATGAACCATAACAAGATTGCTCGCATGAAAAACAACGGGAAACAAGGTACTGACCCGAGTCTCATCAGACGGCTGGCCGACAGAGCGCAACAAATTACTTCGGCATGCTTGCTTTGCGGTCCTGGCATGGTGGTTTAATTTTCTCATCCATTGGCTGAGCGGAGAGCAAAAGGGGACTGTAGATGTGGCTCATCTTTCATTAGGGATTTGATGAAAGACGTTATTTGAGCCGTCTGGATTCACTTTGGTTTTCTTTGGTTAATTTATAAGTGTTTCTATTTACTTAAAGATGATATCTTATCCTGAAGGCTCCGACTGCTGATGTTGCAACTTGTCTCTTCATAAAATGCAACAAAAAATATGAACTTGCAGGGAGTTTTAAGGAGCTATTTAGGTTTTGCTCCCTTTAATCGCTTCCCTTAATTACTCCAGGAGAGTGGTGTAAAGCTCTCCTAAATCGGATCTATCCTCAGTCAGTTTCTTAGATATTCCTCTTCTATTCCTCCCCTTAAAAAGTCGAGGAGAGCTTTTTTATTACTCTTCTGTTTATTTTAAGACTTGGTCCTTCATATCAATTTCAATAAAATGTTTTGATTCTGATATAAATAAAATTAAATGAAAATAATAAAAGATTATTTATTAAAGCATTTTTCATCCATCTTGTTACTATTTCTCACCAATCAAATAACAAAAATTGCTTTATTCAATATATTGGCATCATCATCAATGACGTCCTGTTGTCAGGGAAATGAAAAACGATTTCAACATTTTTTGTATCACATCATTTTGATGCATGTTCTTTTCCTAAGACACATGGCCTTTGGTTCACCTTGCCTTCCGATTTTATCAATTTGACCCGTCTCTCCTCAAGTAGAATTGATTTTAAAGTTCATATTACAGTATCATCTGAATCGTATTATGCAAGAATTCATCTTGAGAAGACTCGTCCATTTGCCCTCAGAGAAGATCATCTTTAAGATACTCATTGTAGCATAATCATCTCCCGGGAATCATCTGAAATAAAAGCACAGGATATTCATACATATATGTTAAATAAACTGTCCTCAGGAAAAGCTTAGAAAAATTGAATACTAAATATATAACGCAGTAAGGAAATGACTTGTTCAGAGCAAGATTGATGCCCATATTCATTAGATATTTTTGTTCCAATTTAAACTAAAATTAAACCGACATCAAATATTTGACAATATTGAAAAATTAAAGAGACTGCTTAATATCCAGCCCATCTATCTAAAATTAATCACAAAGATATCAGTTGTTGCTGACGTCCAACCCAGTAAATCAGATTAATTCACTTAACTGTTCCTCTGATGTCATTTGTAAATGCCTTTAGATATGTTGAGTTGTGAAAGTTGTGACATATATTTCTTTCATGATGTTTTTGAAGGATGGCCATTTTGTGCTGATGTCATTTGGTATTCAAGTAACGTTTTAGTTCAATGTTGATTACAATGCTTTTCTGTGGCCACCTGTCAATTATGCTATCAATTTGTTTGAAAATTTGAGAAAATTTAATCAAGAAACATTGTAGAATTTAGTGCATTAATTCTTCTGACAGTGCCCAAGATTATATTCCATGTGGAATTAAAGTGGAATTAAATCTGACACCAGTAAGATTTTACAGGTATCACGTTCTAAGGATCAAATGGTATCACATTCTTAGGATCAAATCATTCTAATAATCTTTGCTTCATATTAGCAACGACATCTTGAAGAGCCATCTAGGTCAACATTCAGCTTTGATTAGTATACCAATGATGAACCATAACAAGATTGCTCGCATGAAAAACAACGGGAAACAAGGTACTGACCCAAGTCTCATCGGACGGCTGGCCGACAGAGCGCAACAAATTACTTCGGCACGCTTGCTTTACGGTCCTGGCATGGTGGTTTAATTTTCTCATCCATTGGCTGAGCGGAGAGCAAAAGGGGACAGTAGATGTGGCTCATCTTTCATTAGGGATTTGATGAAAGACGTTATTTGAGCCGTCTGGGTTCACTTTGGTTTTCTTTGGTTAAATTTATAAGTGTTTCTATTTACTTAAAGATGACATCTTATCCTGAAGGCTCTGACTACTGATGTTGCAACTTGTCTCTTTATAAAATGCAACAAAAAATATGAACTTACAGGGAGTTTTAAGGAGCTATTTAGGTTTTGCTCACCTTTATCGCTTCCCTTAATTACTCCAGGAGAGTGGTGTAAAGCTCTCCTAAAATCTGATCTATCCTCAGTCAGTTTCTTAGATATTCCTGTTCTATTGTCTCCCTAAACATGTCCAGGAGAGCTTTGTATTACTCTTCTGGTTATTTTAAAACTCGGTCCTTCATATCAATTTCAATAAAATGTTTTGATTCTGATATAAATAAAATTCAATGAAAATAACAGATGATTATTTATAAAAGCATTTTGAAATGATTCATATTTCATCCATCTTGTTACTATTTCTGACCAATCAAATAACAAAAATTGCTTTATTCAATATTTTGGCATCATCATCAATGATATCCGGTTGCCAAGGAAATGAAAAAAGATTTCAACATTTTTTGTATCACATCATTTTGCTGCATGTTCTCTTCCTAAGACACATGGCCTCTGGTTCACCTTGCCTTCCGATTTTATCAATTTGACCCGTCTCTCCTCAAGTAGAATTGATTTTAAAGTTCATATTACAGTATCTTCTGAATCGTATTATGCAAGAATTCATCTTGAGTAGACTCGTCCATTTGCCCTCAGAGAAGATCATCTTTGAGATACTCATTGTAGCATAATCATCTCCCGCGAATCACCTGAAATAAAAGCACAGGATATTCATACATATATGTTAAATAAACTGTCCTCAGGAAAAGCTTAGAAAAATTGGATACTAAATACATAACGCAGTAAGGAAATGACTTGTTCAGAGCAAGATTGATGCCCATATTCATTAGATATTTTTGTTCCAATTTAAACTAAAATTAAACCGACATCAAATATCCTGTTCCCTTGACAATATTGAAAAATTAAAGAGACTGCTTAATATCCAGCCCATCTATCTAAAATTAATCACAAAGATATCAGTTGTTGCTGACGTCCAACCCGGTAAATCAAATTAATTCACTTAACTGTTCCTCTGATGCCATTTGTAAATGCCTTTAGATATGTCGAGTTGTCAAGTTGTGACATATATTTCTTTCACAATTTTTTGAAGGTTGGCCATTTTATGCTGATGTCATTTGGTATTCAAGTAGCGTTTTAGTTCAGTGTTGATTATAATGCTTTCCTGTGGTCACCTGTCAATTATGCCATGAATTTGCTTGTAAATTTGAGAAGATTTAATCAAGAAAACATCGTAGAATTTAATGGATTAATTCTTCTGACACTGCCCAAGCGTATACATATATTCCATGTGGAATTAAAGTGGAATTAAATCTGCATGACACCAGTAAGATTTTACAGGTATCATGTTCTAAGGATCAAATGGTATCACGTTCTTAGGATCAAATACATCACTCCAATAATCTTGCATCATATTAGCAACGACATCTTGAAGAGCCATCTAGGTCAACATTCAGTTTTGATTAGTATACCACTGATGAACCATAAAAAGATTGCTCGCATGAAAAACAACGGGAAACAAGGTACTGACCCGAGTCTCATCAGACGGCTGGCCGACAGAGCGCAACAAATTACTTCGGCACGCTTGCTTTACGGTCCTGGCATAGTGGTTTAATTTTCTCATCCATTGGCTGAGCGGAGAGCAAAAGGGGACAGTGGATGTAGCCTACTTTCATTAGGGATTTGATGAAAGACGTTATTTGAGCTGTCTGGGTTCACTTTGGTTTTCTTTGGTTAATTTATATTATAACTGTTTCTATTTACTTAAAGATGATATCTTATCCTGAAGGCTCCAACTACTGATGTTTCAACTTGTCTCTTTATAAATATAAAAATGCAACACAAAATATGAACTTGCAGGGAGTTTTAAGGAGCTATTTAGGTTTTGCTCCCCTTAATCGCTTCCCTTAATAACTCCAGGAGAGTGGTGTAAAGCTCTCCTAAAATCTGATCTATCCTCAGTCAGTTTCTTAGATATTCCTCTTCTATCGTTCCCCCTAAAAAGTCGAGGAGCGCTTTTTATTACTCTTCTGTTCTTCATATCAATTTTAATAAAATGTTTTGATTCTGATATAAATAAAATGAAATGAAAATAATTAAAGATTATTTATTAAAGCATTTTGAAATGATTCATATTTCATCCATCTTGTTACTATTTCTGACCAATCAAATAACAAAAATTGCTTGATTCAATATTTTGGCAACATCATCAATGACATCCTGTTGTCAAGGATATGAGAAATGAATTCAACATTTTTTGTATCACATCATTTTGCTTCATGTTCTCTTCCTAAGACACATGGCCTTTGGTTCACCTTGCCTTCCGATTTTATCAATTTGACCCGTCTCTCCTCAAGTAGAATTGATTTTAAAGTTCATATTACAGTATCATTTGAATCTTATTATGCAAGAATTCATCTTGAGAAGAATCGTCCATTTGCCCTCAGAGAAGATCATCTTTAAGATACTCATTGTAGCATAATCATCTCCCAGGAATCGCCTGAAATAAAAGCACAGGATGTTCATATTATGTTAAATAAACTGTCCTCAGCTCAGGAAAAGCTTAGAAAAATTGAATAGTAAATACATAATGCAGTAAGGAAATGACTTGTTCAGAGCAAGATTGATGCCCATATTTCTTTAGATATTTGTGTTCGAAATAGAAACTAAAATTAAACCAACAGCAAATATCCTGTTCCCTTGACAATATTGAAAAATTAAAGAGACTGCTTAATATCCAGCCCATCTATCTAAAATTAATCACAAAGATATCAGTTGTTGCTGACATCCAACCCGGTCTAAATCAAATTAATTCACTTAACTGTTCCTCTTATGTCATTTGTAAATGCCTTTTAGATATGTCGAGTTGTCAAGTTGTGACATATATTTCTTTCACAATGTTTTTGAAGGATGGCCATTTTGTCCTGATGTCATTTGGTATTCAAGTAACGTTTTAGTTCAATATTGATTATAATGCTTTTCTGTGGTCACCTGTCAATTATGCCATGAATTTGCTTGTAAATTTGAGAAAATTTAATCAAGAAAACATTGTAGAATTTAATGCATCATTTCTTCTGACACTGCTCCACGTGGAATTAAAGTGGAATTAAATCTGCATGACACCAGTAAGATTTTACAGGTATCATGTTCTAAGGATCAAATGGTATCACGTTCTTAGGATCAAATACATCACTCCAATAATCTTGCATCATATTAGCAATGACATCTTGAAGAGCCATCTAGGTCAACATTCAGCTTTGATTAGCATACCACTGATGAACCATAACAAGATTGCTCGCATGAAAAACAACGGGAAACAAGGTACTGACCTGAGTCTCATCAGACGGCTGGCCGACAGAGCGCAACAAATTACTTTGGCACGCTTGCTTTGCGGTCCTGGCATGGTGGTTTAATTTTCTCATCCATTGGCTGAGCGGAGAGCAAAAGGGGACAGTGAATGTGGCTCATCTTTCATTAGGGATTTGATGAAAGACGTTATTTGAGCCGTCTGGCTTCACTTTGGTTTTCTTTGGTTAATTTATAAGTGTTTCTATTTACTTAAGATGATATCTTATCATGAAGGTCCTACTGCTGATGTTCCAACTTGTCTGTTTATAAAAATGAAAATGCAAACTTACAAGGAGTTTTAAGGAGCTATTTAGGTTTTGCTCGTCTTAATCGCTTCCCTTAATTACTCCAGGAGAGTGGTTTTAAGCTCTCCTCAAATCTGATCTATCCTCAGTCAGTTTCTTAGATAATCCTCTTCTATTGCTCCCCTTAAATAGTCCAGGAGAGCTTTTTATTACTCTTCTGTTTATGTTAAAACTTGGTCCTTCATATCAATTTCAATAAAATGTTTTGATTCTGATATAAATTAAATTAAATGAAAATAGTAAGAGATTATTTATTAAAGCATTTTGAAATGATTCATATTTCCTCCATCTTGTTACTATTTCTGACCAATCTAATAAGAAAAATTGCTTAATTCAATATTTTGGCATCATCATCAATGACGTCCTGTTGTCAGGGAAATGAGAACCGATTTCAACATTTTTTTGTATCACATCATTTTGCTGCATGTTCTCTTCCTAAGACACATGGCCTTTGGTTCACCTTGCCTTCCGATTTTATCAATTTGACCTGTCTCTCCTCAAGTAGAATTGATTTTAAAGTTCATATTACAGTATCATCTGAATCGTATTATGCAAGAATTCATCTCGAGAAGACTCGTCCATTTGCCTTCAGAGAAGATCATCTTTAAGATACTCTTTGTAGCATAATCATCTCCCGGGAATCATCTGAAATAAAAGCACAGGATATTCATACATATATGTTAAATAAACTGTCCTCAGGAAAAGCTTAGAAAAATTGGATAGTAAATACATAACGCAGTAAGGAAATGACTTGTTCAGAGCAAGATTGATGCCCATATTCATTAGATATTTTTGTTCCAATTTAAACTAAAATTAAACCGACATCAAATATCCTGTTCCCTTGACAATATTGAAAATTAAAGAGACTGCTTAATATCCAGCCCATCTATCTAAAATTAATCACAAAGATATCAGTTGTTGCTGACGTCCAACCCGGTAAATCAAATTAATTCACTTAACTGTTCCTCTGATGTATGTAAATGCCTTTAGATATGTCGAGTTGTCAAGTTGTGACATATATTTCTTTCACGATGGTTTTGAGGGATGGCCATTTTGTGCTGATGTCATTTGGTATTCAAGTAACGTTTTAGTTCAGTGTTGATTATAATGCTTTTCTGTGGTCACCTGTCAATTATGCCATGAATTTGCTTGTAAATTTGAAAAAATTTAATCAAGAAAACATCGTAAAATTTAATGCATTAATTCTTCTGACACTGCCCAAGCCTATATTCCACGTGGAATTAAAGTGGAATTAAATCTGACACCAGTAAGATTTTACAGGTATCATGTTCTAAGGAGCAAATGGTATCACGTTCTTAGGATCAAATACATCACTCCAATAATCTTGCATCATATTAGCAACAACATCTTGAAGAGCCATTTAGGTCAACATTCAGCTTTGATTAGCATACCACTGATGAACCATAACAAGATTGCTCGCATGAAAAACAATGGGAAACAAGGTACTGACCCGAGTCTCATCAGACGGCTGGCCGACAGAGCGCAACAAATTACTTCGGCACGCTTGCTTTACGGTCCTGGCATGGTGGTTTAATTTTCTCATCCATTGGCTGAGCGGAGAGCAAAAGGGGACAGTAGATGTGGCTCATCTTTCATTAGGGATTTGATGAAAGACGTTATTTGAGCCGTCTGGATTCACTTTGGTTTTCTTTGGTTAATTTATAAGTGTTCCTATTTACTTAAAGATGATATCTTATCTTGAAGGCTCCGACTACTGATGTTTCAACTTGTCTCTTTATAAAAAAAAAATGCAACAAAAAATATGAACTTGCAGGGAGTTTTAAGGAGCTATTTAGGTTTTGCTCGTCTTAATCGCTTCCCTTAATTACTCCAGGAGAGTGGTCTAAAGCTCTCCTAAAATCGCATCTATCCTCAGTCAGTTTCTTAGATATTCCTCTTCTATTGCTCCCATTAAAAAGTCCAGGAGTGCTTTTTATTACTCTTCTGTTTATTTTAAAACTTGGTCCTTCATATCAATTTCAATAAAATGTTTTGATTCTGATATAAATAAAATTAAATGAAAATAATAGAAGATTATTTATTAAAGCATTTTGAAATGATTCATATTTCATCCATCTTGATACTATTTCTGACCAATCAAATAACAAAAATTGCTTTATTCAATATTTTGGCATCATCATCAATGACGTCCTGCTGTCAGGGAAATGAAAAACGATTTCAACATTTTTTGTATCACATCATTTTGATGCATGTTCTCTTCCTAAGACACATGGCCTCTGGTTCACCTTGCCTTCCTATTTTATCAATTTGACCCGTCTCTCCTCAAGTAGAATTGATTTTAAAGTTCATATTACAGTATCATCTGAATCGTATTATGCAAGAATTCATCTTGAGAAGACTCGTCCATTTGCCCTCAGAGAAGATCATCTTTAAGATACTCATTGTAGCATAATCATCTCCCGGGAATCATCTGAAATAAAAGCACAGGATATTCATACATATATGTTAAATAAACTGTCCTCAGGAAAAGCTTAGAAAAATTGAATACTAAATATATAACGCAGTAAGGAAATGACTTGTTCAGAGCAAGATTGATGCCCATATTCATTAGATATTTTTGTTCCAATTTAAACTAAAATTAAACCGACATCAAATATCCTGTTCCCTTGACAATATTGAAAAATTAAAGAGACTGCTTAATATCCAGCCCATCTATCTAAAATTAATCACAAAGATATCAGTTGTTGCTGACGTCCAACCCGGTAAATCAAATTAATTCACTTAACTGTTCCTCTGATGTATGTAAATGCCTTTAGATATGTCGAGTTGTCAAGTTGTGACATATATTTCTTTCACGATGGTTTTGAGGGATGGCCATTTTGTGCTGATGTCATTTGGTATTCAGTTCAGTGTTGATTATAATGCTTTTCTGTGGTCACCTGTCAATTATGCCATGAATTTGCTTATAAATTTGAGAAAATTTAATCAAGAAAACATCGTAAAATTTAATGCATTAATTCTTCTGACACTGCCCAAGCCTATATTCCACGTGGAATAAAAGTGGAATGAAATCTGAAACCAGTAAGATTTTACAGGTATCATGTTCTAAGGATCAAATGGTAGCACGTTCTTCGGATCAAATAAATCACTCCAATAATCTTGCATCATATTAGCAATGACATCTTAAAGAGCCATCTAGGTCAACATTCAGCTTTGATTAGTATACCACTGATGAACCATAACAAGATTGTTCGAAAGAAAAACAACGGGAAACAAGGTACTGACCCGAGTCTCATCAGACGGCTGGCCGACAGAGCGCAACAAATTACTTCGGCACGCTTGCATTACGGTCCTGGCATGGTGGTTTAATTTTCTCATCCATTGGCTGAGCGGAGAGCAAAAGGGGACAGTAGATGTGGCTCATCTTTCATTAGGGATTTGATGAAAGACGTTATTTGAGCCGTCTGGGTTCACTTTGGTTTTCTTTGGTTAATTTATAGCTGTTTCTATTTACTTAAAGATGATATCTTATCCTGAAGGCTCCGACTACTGATGTTTCAACTCTTTATAAAAATAAAAATGCATCAAAAAATATGAACTTGTCGGGAGTTTTAAGGAGCTATATAGGTTTTGCTCGTCTTAATCGCTTCCCTTAATTACTCCAGGAGAGTGGTGTAAAGCTCTCCTAAAATCTGATCTATCCTCAGTCAGTTTCTTATATATTCCTCTTCTTTTGCTCCTCTGTTTATTTTAAAACTCTGTCCTTCATATCAATTTCAATAAAATGTTTGATTCTGATATAAATAAAATTAAATGAAAATAATAGAAGATTATTTATTAAAGCATTTTGAAATGATTCATAGTTCATCCATCTTGTTACTATTTCTGACCAATCAAATAACAAAAATTGCTTTATTCAATATTTTGGCATCATCATCAATGACATCCTGTTGTCAAGGAAAAGAAAAACAATTTCAACATTTTCTGCATGTTCTCTTCCTAAGACACATGGCCTCTGGTTCACCTTGCCTTCCGATTTTATCAATTTGACCCGTCTCTCCTCAAGTAGAATTGATTTTTAAGTTCATATTACAGTATCATCTGAATTGTATTATGCAAGAATTCATCTTGAGAAGAATCGTCCATTTGCCCTCGGAGAAGATTATCGTTAAGATACTCATTGTAGCATAATCATCTCCCGGGAATCATCTGAAATAAAAGCACAGGATATTCATACATATATATGTTAAATAAACTGTCCTCAGGAAAAGTTTAGAAAAATTAAATACTAAATATATAACGCAGTAAGGAAATGACTTGTTCAGAGCAAGATTGATGCCCATATTCCTTAGATATTTTTGTTCGAATTTAAACTAAAATTAAACCGACATCAAATATCCTGTTCCTTTCACAATATTGAAAAATTAAAGAGACTGCTTAATATCCAGCCCATCTATCTAAAATTAATCACAAAGATATCAGTTGTTGCTGACGTCCAACCCGGTCTAAATCAAATTAATTCACTTAACTGTTCCTCTGATGTCATTTGTAAATGCCGTTAGATATGTCGAGTTGTCAAGTTGTGACATATATTTCTTTCACGATGTTTTTGAAGGATGGCCATTTAATGCTGATGTCATTTAGTATTCAAGTAACGTTTTAGTTCAATGTTGATTATAATGCTTTTCTGTGGTCACCTGTCAATTATGCCGTCAATTTGTTTGAAAATAAAAGAAAATGTAATTAAGAGTATGTTGTAGAATTTAACAGATAGGTGTGGTATCTGTTTTTCTGACAAGTATTAAACAGTATACATTCTTATTAGCATACTTTTATTTTTAAAAAGAATCAAGGCGGACACAGGAATAATAAGTCAACGACCTCTTAAATATCAATAATTAGTTATTTGTGTGGGATGACATGGTCACTGTCAAAAGAAGAAATTGAAGATCCTGGGTCACATTTTTCTAGCGAGGAGAGGGTTAAACTTGTGTGCCGGTATATATTTTAATCAGGTTGTTGTATTGAAAATATGTACATATATATAAGATTTTTACCTTTGATGAGTTCTTACATGTAGGTAATGCGTGTGACCACATCTTGTATGATGAAGTGTTATAGTAAATGGGAGGATGCAATTCTTTGTGACCTAACCTTAATTTTTGGAATTGTGGCAACTGCTATAATATAAATATGCTTTTGCTTCTACTAATGCTACGTGAAGTCGAAATGTGTGATCCACCCATGGAAATTTAGAAATTTGTATTTTTTTGCTACACTCTTTATGAATATTTATTATTTGTCTACCTAGGTGTGTTTTGAAACAGTTTTGAATTTGAAAATGCAAGTGTAAGAAACAAGAAATCGATCTAAATAAAATGGAGCCAAATTTGTATCAGCAATTCATCATATTAAATGATTCGCCACATTGCACGATGATGCACTGGGCGTACATACTATGTAGATGCCACATGAAGGAACTTCCGTAACATATAAAGACTTCCGCGCTTCGCATGTGTGCACCCAAAGTTCAAAGACGGTGAATTCATGTGCATAAAGTGCAATGCTTATTAAAATGTGAAATGTTCTGTCTGTCTACTGCTGCACTGTTTTCCAAGGGGGCGGGCACTCAAATATGAAAATGATACACTGGTAGATGCACCAACTAGTGGTATTCAGAGTAGGAATTTTCGGGAAAAGGAGTTTGTTTGATATGGAAAAATATTGTCATATTGGTGTTAACACATTAGGGTGCTATTTGGTTATTTAAAAAAAAATACTGTTATTCAGTGTAGATTTCTTTCGTTTTGAGCAATTTTGCTAGTTTCAGGGGTAAATTTATGTTATACTCAAAATGTGTACAAATAATGCACTTGTAGTTGTTTCCCTGGCCCCCATGTACCCAGGCCTAGCATTAAATTTGTCATTATAGGACAGGGTATTTGTTGAGTTTTGACGTCTTCCCCCCTCCATCGGGTAACACATAGGCCCACAGAGTTATGGTGGAGGCTTAACTTGATGTGGTCATTTGGGCCTGGAATTGAATTGAGATCTAGATGGGGATGTCATGTTGTATTGGGTTCAGGGCTTGGTCGGGAATTTGGTGCTTGAAAATGCCATGTCCTGTGGGAAACATAACAGAAAATGGTGGCCAATTTGTCAGCTTAAAGGGAATGAATTTGGCCAAGTACCCCACAAGTGCCTGGACACCTGGGGCTGGAGAAATAACTGACAAGCACATATTTTGAGATTCTACATTAAAAATTAACAGGGACTTCCATTTGAAAGTTGCAGGGCCAATATTAAAAGCTCTCCTGAAGTTTTTCAGGGGAGCAATGAGGTGAGCAAACTTGAAATTTTGAATTTAATACCATCATGCAAGGCGCTCTATTAATTGTGCTCTTATAAAGCATTTAAGGGGAGCAGGGTGGCTCAGTAGAGCCTAAGGATGGGCCGATCTACACTTAATCGGTAATTGCCGATTCCTGATCTTATTTGTCTATAATCGACCTGATCCCGATTCCAATTTTATTATGAATTTATCATAGCACAAGAAAACATCAGGTAGGAAACAGTTTTCGACCTAAAAAAAAAAACCCCACCCACTGTATTAAATTAAGTAATAGCACCAGTTACAGTAGAGACTTAATTGCTATTTATAGAAACAAACATGGTGACCTCTTTTTCGTGTTCCTGTGTTGAACAGCTTAATTTCACATTGATTTTCTACCATTAGAATGTATAATTTTGATAAAATTTGTAGTGGCCAGGACTTTCGTGATAACTATAATGTAATAATAATAGTTAGTAAAGTAGATAACATTCGGTTAAAACATGGTAGAATGCTTGCATTTTTATTCATGGATACTTCCACACTACTTCTTCATACCGTAATAATGGATCGGTTGTTGAATCAGCAGAGTTCCTGTGATTTTGCCGATCCCATTTCGCTGCCGATCTGCCATAATCGGGCCAATTGAATCGACCCATCCTTAGTAGAGCCCACTCCCCTCAAACGGAAGTCACTGAGTTAATAAAATGTGGCTGGGTATTGGGGAGTGTACCCAGTCCATATCTGTCTGCTGCACTGTTTCTTATGTTACTCTTTAATGAAGCTGAACATGTTTAGCTCATGAGATGGTGAAATGATATCTGACTGCACCTGAAGGCTAAAATTTATTATATGACTTATTGAAAAGAAGAAAAGGATGAAAGCTATGAATCTTTTATTCAATCTTATCAAGTCTGATAGTCTTGGATATCTGATAGTCTTAGATATCTGATAGTCTGCGAATGAATGTTGGACTTATTGCCAGATTTTGTATAAATTGTGTGTTATTATCCACTGGTCTACTAGCTAAGGCCAAAAAAATTAATTGTTGTGTTGCCCTCAAGTGGGATTTCTGAAAAATTGGGTCGGTTGGTCGGAAAATATTTTTGTTTGTTAATTTTTTTTTTAAAGCACCCAAAGTACAAAATTTGGGTGCATTTTCCACTATTTTCAAAATATTTTCTCAAAAAAAACCCAATCTGAGCAAAATTGGGTGCTTTCCCGACCCAAATATTTTTTTTATAAATTTCTGAATAGGGTCGGTCGCTGAGGGCAACAAAACAAATTTTTTTGGGGGGGGCCTAATGGTGTGTTCAGCAACAATGTCATCACTGAGACAAACATCGCTTGATATATACGCAGACAAAAAATTTTAAGAACGGTACTGACGTGTGTAAAATCCCACCTTCGGGTAATGTACCACCCCTATATTTACAAAAATGTCGGGAAATTAATGTACACGGGTGTAAAGTCCCATTGGTATTCTTTAGGAGTCGCCAAAAACTGGTCGCAAACTCATCTCAATTACGATAGAAATGGGTACATTTTATCCAAAATGTCTTAAAATTTGTGGGAATATTACGGCTGATCGCGGATGAATATACACCTTTTCACTGTAGAAATAGGTACATTTTATCCAAAATGTATAATTTGTGGGAATATTACGGCTGATCGCGGATGAATATACACCTTTTCACTGTTTTTTTTGTGTTCTCATCGTCAACAGATGGCGATGTTTACGTTCATATAACGGTAAAAATAAATAGACCATAAGCTGTCATATTTATCGGACATGCGCAACGGCTATGTCACGATAGAACGTGCAAAATTAATTTCACCATATCAAACCTTGATTGATACGTTCCTCTAAGTGTTTGTTGAAAAAACTCTTTGGGATAATTTTAAAGAATATTTGCTGAACTGAATACTGAAATGTTTGATTCAAAACATTACAATGAAAAGATTGATTTGATCCTTCCATGCAGCTCGGGCAATTCACTGGCATCCATTTTTTTTTACCTCGGTAGATCGACCGGTCAGTCCAGCGTCTCATGCATCCTCGCATTAAGTCCCAGCCCCTAACTTTGATCCAAGTTCACGTTCAAAAAAGGTGGTACATTACTCAAATCAGTATGGTACTATTTCATATTGGACCACAGATTTTAAATGGAGATTTCAAACTAAAATGACATTTTAAACATCATCAAGACCAGTTTCGGGGTAATTGGGTTTGGTTGTACTGACTTACACAAAATGGGTTATGGCGACGTGCCACAAATTTGGGTAGCAAAATCAGGCTCTGGTATTTCAATTGACCCTTTTTCTTCCTAAAATATGGTATTTTGATGGGTTTTCTTTTCACAAACTTTCCACACTTTGCACCAAATAGCTTCAAAGTATAGTTTTTTCTACAAAACTTGTGCAAAAATAGTGAAAATATCAGCAAAACAATTTGCAATTTTTTGACTCAAAATTTGGGAGATTCGTTATATGGATGGGTCCCCTTTTCTTGAAAGTTGATATTTGGATGGCTGGCTTTTCCAATTTCACAGAGGCACTTCCCTACCAAAACCAAATTTGATTACTCCCCCCCCCCCCAGGTTCTGACAGGAATTGTTTTGAAATATTTAAAAATATTTGTACATTGACAAAAGAGGAAGCAAGCGATAACTTTACATTTGAGAAAATGATGCAAACAAATCTGAATACAGCCAAACAGAGCTCCTTATTAATCCTATATAAACTTTTTTCAGTCAGAATTTCATTTTTAAAGCTGTTGTTAATATTCCAGTAGATTTTTAGTATCTCTTAACTCGTAACACTTTTAACTTTTAAGCACCTATTCGTTAAAAAAACCATTTCCGGCAACCAAATCCAAATAATATGCTTTTTTCATTCCATTTTAATGTAACTCCATTCATCATGAAGGTATTAAGTAGAAATTCCATGAAAATACCCGGTTTCTGGAAGTGGTAGTCACGTTTTTACATCCTGCTGACCAAAATTGGGGTCAGGATTGTGTTTGTTATGGGATTTTCTTCTGTATACAATGTTCAGTTGATATGGACACAAATGAACTTTGGTCAATTCATCCAATAGCTTTGAAATTGGTTCAAGGACAATCCAGACAAATAGGGTGTGGTAAAATGCAGATTTCTCTCACAAAATATTTGTGGGAATGAATCCAGGGGGTGGTGTCACTTTCATATAATGATGGAAAGTATGTGCATATGCTGCGCTCAAGACTCCCTTTTCAAGCCGCCTCTTCTGCTCCCGAAGATGTCAATTTCAAGACCCTCATTTTAAAAGAAAATGACTCAACCTAATTTTGAGCGATTTTCAGCTCCAATAATCATATTTTTATGGAAAAAGTAGTCCCTGAGTTGGTAATCTGAAAAAAGTCCGGTCCATAGACCCTATTTTTGACAAAAAAATTGGTCCCGCAAAACCCTAGGCCTACCGTATTGTTTCTAATAGATGCCCATGGGCGGAGACATTTCTTGAAGGGTGGGCGATTATTAGGGACCAATTTTCAACCTCAAAATTAGCCCAAAATCGCTAAGGAAGCTTAACATGGCCCCCGATAAGTACTGAAAATTTTTCATCATTTCCGGGATCCCGACCTCATTGGTACCGTTTCCTGTTACTAGCGATTGTTGGTTAAAGCTTAATGATGCACCAAAATGCTAAAAAATTGAATGTTTTTAACACTTCTCTTTGAATTTTTTTTGGGTGGGTGTTTAATAGAGACTGGGCGTCTATTAGAAACAATACGGTATGTTGGATATCGCAGGTGGCACATACAGTACCTACCAAAAATTGTTGAGTACCTTGTTGACAGTAACTCTATATCCAAAATGTTATCAGGTTTGATTTAAAAGCT
>JXSR01S005014.1:81002-94519 GCA_000969725.1 Ophiothrix spiculata
CCGCTCCCCAAGATGCTCTTTTCAAGATTACTTCAGTTCCCAAGACCTCATTTTCAAAGAAAATGACTCAAAAATGTCTTTTATTATGTTTTCAAGCTAATTTTGAGCGATTTCAGCTCAAATAGTCGTATTTTTATGGGAAAAAGGCAGTTCCTGATACCTCAATCCGGGAAAAAATCAGTTCCATAGACCCTATTTTTGACCAAAAATCCGTTCCGCAAGACCCTATGTTCGATATCGCGGATCTCACATACCTACCAATTTTTTTTTTTGAGTACCCCCCTGGGGAAAAAACATACAGCATGATAGACTCAATTATCGTTATTTTAAAGTAAATCAAAATTTAAGAATCAAGATGAAACCAGAGGCCAGCAAATTAGACCAATGAGGAGCTAAAATGGTCTGCTTTGGGTGAGAGCTTGAAATTTCTACTCAATTTCTGGTTTGCTATTACCGGTAACAAGCTTATCGGACATAACATGTCGGGTATAAGTGCTAATACTGACTAGCGTGGACGTGTTCGTGGATTAACGGAAAATGCTTCATTGCGTCGGACTTGCGTCTAGGAAAAATATGACTGGTCATAACTTCATGTGTGAACACAGCTTAATTCACATGAAAATCTTGTTGGGAATTTAATTAGCAACATGGAACATTAAAATTGTCTCTTCAGAATATTAATGTTTTATTAGATTCAACCTAATATAGGAAGCCATGTAAAGTCATAAAAGCTTACCTCGATTTCTAGGGTGATAAGGCTAATGAAAGCCCCCCTCCCCGCGCAACAAATTGCAGGCGCCACCGCTTGATATTTTTGGTACATAGTTTCATTTAATTAGCTCTATCCAAAGTATTGCTCTATATTATTTGCAAAAAAAAAGTGTTTTTAAATAAAATAAGAATAGCTGACAATTTACAGACATACTACTATTGTTGTTAGGCCCTGTGTGTAAATTTACAACAATGTGCTCATAAATTTTGCAATATACACAATAGGATATTTTGTTGAACACTGCATTAATGGTTATGATGATGATGATTTTATATTTTCAACAATAAAATAAAGGAGATAATGAGGCTTAAATAGAATAGGGCCCATTAAATGTTCAGAAATTTCTTTGATAAAATTTGCAATTATTGGGTTATTCACCTCTCCAATCTTTGATTCATCAAATTTGGATGACTGAAGTAAAATTTGATTGTATGTCCTTTTGTTGTCCTGTTAAAACAATTTCCAAGTAGTTTCATGATATGATAAGACTTAATCCTTGGTTGTTTTATTTCTGTTATCATGGTAACTGTTAGGGTCAAATCATAGTTCTTTTGAGCTTCCAAATATTTTGTGCAACAAGTCTTTGTTATTGCATTAATTCCAATGCATCTTCTAATCAATAATGGATGGTCGGTGTTAAAAATCACCAAAAATTTGAAAAAATCAAACAAAATTTTGTAGTGAATTGATTTTTCACCAACAAGCCTCCGTAATTAATAGAAAATACATTGGAGCTATATGTCAGATTAACAAAATATGTGATGACTCACCCCAAAAAGGGGGACTTTGTGACAGAAAACTTTTCAAGATACAGGTGAAAATAGGCAGCAAAAAATAAGGAAAATAATAAGAATTTCCAGCAGATTTTCTGTTGTAAAATCTGATCGCCTTGATCAATTTCAACAAGTAAGGTGTCATTTTAAAGCTTGAAACAGATGCAACAGATGAAATGAAAAAAAAAATCAAAATTGATATCATCTTCAAAGTCCCCTCTTTCGGGGTGAGCCATCACATATATAGCTCGTAAGAACTATGGTTTGACCCTTAGGCCTACTCTACATCATGAATGTATGCATCCCATTGTTATGATGCGATGCAGAGGTTGTGGCGCTGATGAAGCAGTGATTGGTTCCACAACTTGTAGGGTCTCTTCTCAGTTGCAAATAGGCCCACCATGATTTGCAAATTAAACTCTTTGATACATTTGCTAACATTTTCATCACTTGAGTTGTTTAAAAGTTGACTCAAATTCTCATCAACATATTTAATTATTGACATATCCTTTTGAATAAAACCACAACCTTTTATTCAAAGAGTTTACTTTTCTATTATCCTCTAGTATTTAAGCACAAAAAATGTGTTGAGTAGTAAATGTATAGGATTTGGACACTTTTGAAATTAAAAAGAAAAGAATTACTCAGGCAGAAATGGCTCATATTATTTTGAAACCTTCACAGGCCTAAAATGAAAATTGTTGTGTCGCCCCCTGCAACCGTATCAATCAGGGTCACAGTTTTTTTTTTCTTCAGAACAAAAGCATAATTTTTATTATTTAGGATTTATTCTTAGTATCTCAGTTTTGCCGAATGAATTTATGACCTGTAATCGTCAAATCGTATTCAAACACAATTAGGCCCTTTACAGAGAATTTTTCTCTTTAATTTGATTCTTTTAAATTTCAATTTATTCACTTAAAATGCAATAATTTGTTTTCCTCGAATAATAACAGACCAACTCATTTTTTTTAACTTGAGAACAAACACAATAATTATTTTCAGGCCTTAAATAGTGCAGTCATGGGAAAACTCAGTGCTGAGAGAGTGAAAGTATTGTGGGAAATAAATGCAAAAGGCCAAAGAGGTGAATGGTAAAGTTTAGTGAAAGGGACAAGTCCTGTGTTATGATTGGTGGGCTTTACTATGGATGGAATGTGACTTGGTGAAAAGACTTGATTAGCTTGTGGAATTTTTGGTGTTTGGTGGGCGTGACCCTGCCCCCAACAAGAACACTTGTTGATGTTGACTTCTGTGCGATACATGCTGCTTTGGGCTAGGTGAGCTGTGTTTTGATGTTCTGTATTCAATATCTTGCTGGATCTCTCACGTTTTTGTTATGCACTTATCAACTTATTTCCCTGCCCCGGGGGACCCGGGACTAGCGGGGATTTAGCGGGGGATGTAAATTTTGCTAGTTTTACATCCCCGGCAATGACCCGGCTAAAGTCCCGGCCGGCGGGGCATAGATTTTCTGTACATCCCCCGCTATGTCCCGGCCCCCCTATAGCCGGGCTACGTGTGACAATCCCCGCCTTGTCCCCGACTCCCATGTGCGGGTACTTGTGTTACAACAGTGTACAACCCAGGACCGGCTACATGTCACTGTTTTTTGTATCAATTCACGATGTGACAAGGCCCGATTATAGTGTTCATCAAAGTATACTGACTTGATGAGTGACCCTATACAAACAATTTTATAGCATTTCTGTTTGACCGAGTGTCTCGATCATTTGACTGACAAATGTTTAATGCCTTGTTTAGGCTACTATTGACACAGAGTTTTATAACTGAATATATATGGATTTATTTTCTATTTTATGATTTCATGTATACCTATATCCATATTTCCCTGTAAATAAAACGTGACAGAATTGCCTTTTAAGAATCACGGTAAATAAAACTATAGGGCCTACAAGGCAAAGACAAACATTTGGACAAAATGCATTTTTTCGCATGCGCCTGGTATTTTCGTTAACTTAATATAGGCAGGGCCATGTGGTATACAACGTTTGTCATCCCATGAAAAACTGGTAAAAGTGTGCCTCAGAACGGCAGAATAATCACAATGAGATTAAAGAAAGAGTTCAATAGACAGCAAAAACACCATGAGGTTATCAAATTCAACAAAGTACAGGCCCTATAATCATCTAGCCGGGTGAGGCACGTGCTTCCCGGCAGTGCGGGGAAAATCATCTGTACACCCCGGCTAAATCTCCCGCTACACATCCGGCATAGCCGGGACAGTCTGTTGTACATCCCTGGCTAAGTCTCGGCTAACTTCCCGGCATACGGGGCAATGAAAATCTGTACTTCCCCCGCTAAATCACCGCACTATCCCGGGTCCCCTAGGGCCGGGGAAGTAATTGATAAATGCATTAGGTGTATGATTTCCATCTGTCATGTCTGTGGAATATTGTTCTGCTGGATAACTGCAGTATAGATGGTCCCCCCAGTAGATTGGGTAAGAACCAATTTTACTAGTGATATTTGTTTTGGTTTTCACTACTTAGCATGCCTGGAGCTTGGTCAGTACTCAGCATCTTTTGACTTCTTGATCTTGGTACAGGAGTGCTTGCTTGTCAATGGGATGAATTTATTTAGGAGGTCACCAGTGTGTACAGGATATTTTCCTGTGATGAGGAGACAGCTCAGAGGAGCTTTTATATGCATATTATTCAGTGTACCAACACCTAATATTGTCAAAAAACGTCTGATTTTACATGATTTCCATTGACTTTCTACCTGTTCTTGGCTGTTACTTGTACCAAAGATATTCAATTTTGGATGCACTGTACTGCTAGTTTGTATGGAGTGGCTTACCTGTCATTGAGGTCAGAATTTTGAAATTAGAATATAATTATCTTGATGCTAATTAGCCCAAAATTTGTCATCCCTAAAATTTGACAAGCTTCATTTCAGCAGCAGTTATATACATGGTAAAAGGTTGATCACCCATTATAAATTGCAACCACAACATGTGATTCCATGTAAAGGCACTGATGACATTATTATTACACCAAAACAGAAAAGTAACTCTCTGTCAATGTGGTACTTTATGACAAAAACATATGGATAGTGACTTGTGAGGCAAATTTGTCAACAGAAAAAGCAGAATTATTCACCAAAGTATTTCAATTTTGTTGATTTTCCTAAAAGGCCCACAATTCTAAAATAAATGTGTATATAAATATCAATAGGGAACACATTTTGTGAAATTAAAATGTCTCAAAAATCTAAAGCTTAAACACTAGTGAAGTTATAAGCCCTGCAAATATTACATGCTTTAAGTGCATTGTCAAGTTCAACAAACTTGTGTGCCATTGTTGGTTATCATGGTTATTGTGTAATCCAGTAAACAATAAACAAGTACTGACCTATAACTATATTCAGAAAACACAGATCAAATTTCACCGACCCTGACTGAGCTTGCATGATATGCATTGCCATTTGATATTTCAAAAAATATTGCACAATTCAGTATTCCAGCAAATAAATTGTAGCTTCCATATTTCCTCTAGATCAATGATCCAGATTCAGTCCGTCTAGATTGTTGATCCAGATTCAATCCCTCTAGATCGATGATCCAGATTCAATCCCTCTAGATCAGTGGTGGGCAACCTTTTTACCTCTGTGGGCCAAAAAAGAGATGTGATTTCTTTCGCGGGCCGCATAAAAACCTAGGCCCAACAGAACTCAAAATGTATATTAACATGTAGAATTTAGGCTTATTTATTTTATAATGCTTTAATTGTCATTCTAAAGGTAAAAGTAATAAATTCCGGTGAGCTCATGCCAGACCTTTGGAATACTTGGTTTATTCCCCGTAGTGTAGGAGTGGGGGGACTCTAATATGATAGCTGATATCATCTGTCATCAAATGACCTCTTTTTTGTGGCAATGATGTTCTTTTTCTTACAAACTTTTGTCAATTTACACCTGACATTTAAAGCTTATTTACAAATTTGTAATACAAATGCCCAGGAAACTCCAAATATGTTTCCTCTTTACTCTGGGAAACAAGATTCTTGTGACACGCAAAATTAATATTGTATTTAAAGCTGCTATTGTCACATAGTACAAAATATATACTTTTTCTCTCTTGGGCCAGGCGGGCTGCACAAATAAAGTAGCGGACCGCATGCGGCCCGTGGGCCGTAGGTTATCACTGCTCTAGATCGATGATCCAGATTCATTCTAGTCTCGCAAGCAAACACAAGCTCGCGCCTGCAGCGAGCCGGGACTTGCACATGAGGCGGGTCTTTTAAGTGACAATCATGCCCGCAGCAAGTTGCAAAATGATAAATGCAAAATTCAATAAGTTTTGAGTTTTGAGTGTGTTTCACAATAAACCAGGATCTAAACCATATTGTACATTGATGTTTGTGACATTGCCATTTTATATCTTTTTGCCATAGAATTTTTATCAATATCATTCTGCTAAATTTGTTCTTTTATACAGGCATGACAGTTAACCACAACCAACTCACTGATTTCAGCTACAGACAAATGTGAACATCTAAAGCAAGCAGGTATGTGTTTAAAAAAACAGAACACAGATGATTTTAGTATACTATGCCTCCCAGATTTGTAGTTCTCTGCAGCATCTCATCATGTATAGATGTACTGGGGAGCTGATCCTGGCTGTGATGCTTTAATGTGGACTGATCAAGGTTCAGTTTCATATATACCTACATGATTTACTTTGACTGAATATTGTTTTCTACAAATAGCTCAAGTCCATAGGCCCTTTTATGAATTTATCAAATGTATTGGTTAATTTTAGTCATTCATCAAGTAGTACTGCTAAAGTATAGGAGGTGCATTTTTTTCCATTATGTTTTAAAATGCTGAATCCTTTCCTAGGTCAGGTATGAAGTCATTCAATTCCATGAAATGTAAAAATGAACACGAAATTAGTCCCAATCTTTTTATATTTTATACTGCACATGTACATGTATTCAAGTGGCTATTCAGTATCTGTGGAACTTAGTACCCAAAATGAGGCCAATCTGTCTAAAAACAAACCTCCCTTTCCTTTCTATTCCCACAAAACTCTCAATTTGTCATAATAGGAGTGTAACATAAAACTGTTCATAAATACTAGGCTTGAACTAAGAAAAGTTGATGAAAAGTTCAGGGGATAATTGTATGGAATCCAACGCTAGCAACCTGGTTGGCCCACCTGTTAACTTGACCCAAGTAATGGCAATGTACAAGTATTTTTCTTGTGGATTTTTAATAGAGGAATTTGACAGATTTTATTGGTGACAGAATGGTATTTTAATGCTGTGATGAGATGCTTACGTGCAAATCCGGGTGCAAATTCATCCCTGTTAGGAGTGAAAATATGAATATGAAGTGAGCAACACCAGAATTCTCGATACATTGCTCCATGAAACAAAATCTTCTCTTGTGGAACATCTATGTTGACATCTGTGGGACTGATGTCACGCCCTGCAGTAAGAGAATCACTAATTATAGTACCATGTGTATTCATCCCAGATTGAAATAGGCTTGTCCACACCGAAATACACGAAACTACACCCTGCTATACACGTATATATTATTACATATGCTCTGATACAGTGGAAACCACTCCCTTTTAAATATCACCTACTCCCAAATTCGCGAACACAGACCGGTGTATATATATCAATTATGATAGTTAATAGCTCGGACTTATCGTTTGGCAATTGCTCTGATACAGTGGAGACCACTCCCTTTTAAATATCACCTACTCCCAAATTCGCGAACACAGACCGGTGTATATATATCAATTATGATAGTTAATAGCTCGGACTTATCATTTGGCAATTAGCCAGAGCTGAAACGATGTAAGCCATGATTCATTATAACATCACTATCTCATTACAAAGCCCAACTGGTACCGGGGTATGTCATTAGATCTAGGGAAACCAATTCATCTCTTAGCTCGACTCAAATCTGCTAATTAAACAGCTTTAGAGTCCCATATTACGTGTTTACATGGAAAAGAAGACGTGCCCAAGGTTTTTGCCATTTCCGTTGTTAACATATGTCATTAGGTAGTCTATGATTTGTCGCAAAACATCAGCAATAACAGGTTTCTAATGGAATATGGTAGTAATTAATTATAGGAAAATGTGTGTTGTTTTTGCATCTGTGAGATGCTTTTCTCAAGGTAATTGTTATATGCAGCAACCATTGCATGGTATGGATCCTGCCAAGAAATCTTTCGATTCAAATAAACCGGAATTTATAGTTATCATGGTTATGGCAAACGTGAACAAAATTCTGATAATTTTCACTGCAAATGCCGGGTGCAAATGACACCACAAATGAATTTTACACTTAGGCTCAAAATGCAAATGGATTGCAGCAGCCAATAACATGAGAATGTAATCAAAGTTCAACTTTTTTCAAGTTGGTTTCAGACCCTCACGTTTGAAGAGCTCAATTGAGCATGAGCTCCTACAGCTCTTCTGAACAACATTCCAGGAATGTGTTTCATTTGAGCTCAAAACTGCAATTACAAAAACCCTGTTTCAAATTGGAATATTTGAAATTGAGCTCCTCAAACACTCCTATCTAAACTTAAGAGAGTGATTGATAGAGCTCCTGCAATTTCTAGACGGGAAGGCCTGTGGTTTGCGTTGACGCAAGTGTTGTTGCATGTTGATATCGATCTATCAGCACTGCACCAAAACAACATCTACTCATGCTCACTGTATTGTTAGGCCTATTTTTATAGGATTTTTTTTCATGGACATATCCTAATTTTCAGGTTTTACTCTTGTACTAATCACAGACTCTAGAATACATATATTCTAGAGTCTGTGTACTTTCTATATCCCCATTCCCCAACTTGTGTCATCAGAAAGAAATACGAAGTATACCACTGCATGGATGTTACAGTGGAGTTTTAATGAACTTGATAAATTAATGTAGCTTCATTGATTCCTATACTAATTGATTACTTAATGACGACCACTTAACAAAACCCCTCACCATTGATAGTGTTCTCAGCTAATGAAGCTTTCCACAGAGTGTATTGATTCAACAATCACCTCTGAATAGGAAGGCTCATTAAACTTTCATCACATGTGTTGTTGTCTCATCTAGAAATTGACTTCTTAATGAACTTGAAGATCGAGGACTAACGAGGCTGGAATATTAAAATGGGTATTATTGATTCAAACTTAGATTGTTTTTAAAGTCATAAAAGGGGTGTTGTAATTAGAATGTAAATTGTTCTGTTATTTTTCATTATTGGAGATTTATTAGAGTTTAATATATAGCAATAAGTTATTTAACTCTAGGTGTGACTCCCTCTCAGAGGCACACCTGAGAAATCTGAGCTTCAGGCAATTCTATGCAGAACCAGTGGATTTTGCTCAGTTTAAAGAGCTCGGTCACGCATCAACATATTTAGGCCAACAACTAACGTACAAAAGTTTCACATGCAGAACATATGACTATCGGACACCACTGTATGGACAACGAATTGAACGTGTCATCCATAATTCCATATGCTTGACAGACAAAAACTGTATGGATAACAAATTAACAAATTTCTAATAATCACATGACAAGCAAAAATGTATAATACAAAACAGCGTGCATTAGGCGTACATTTGGTTCTGTACGCTAACCCTAACTGCCCTAAAGCTCACGGAAACTCACTGTCAAAAATGACCAAAATACGTCGTAGACATGGGTTGCATATTGGGGCGAAATCACTGCTGCCCCGTGATGGCCTGTTACTGGTGTGCCTTGCTTGGGCATGGGTCATGGGTTCGAATCCCGTTGAAAACATGTTTTTTTTCTCCTATGACATAGAACTTTGGACTTAGGCTAGAAAGCGGAGCACCTCTCAGTGTAGGGTTAGGGTTAATGTGCGACAATATACAAATATTAACTGACTATGAGTGTGATGGTAGAAATATCATCACAAAGTGAAAGATGTACTGGTACTGCGAGTGAAATGGAACAATACATCTTTCACTGAGTGATGATATTTCTACCATCACACAAATTTAAGGCTGTTAATATTTGTTTTATATATCACTCATTTATAAATTCTTTAACCTCACAAATATAGATAACTTCAGTATCATCCCAAAGTGGTTGAGTTGACTTTCATAAACAATGGCGAATCCATGACAACTTGGTGCATGTGTATTTCAGTGCAGCACATGTGTGATAGGTTTTACCATCACACAGAGGGGGTGATGGTAAAAACTATCAAACGGCAATAAAGCAATGAAATGCCTTGATTTCATAAATGAGTGATATAATAGAAAATATATATATATGATAACCTTAATCAGAATTAACTCAATAAAACTACATACACTTCTTTTAAAATTATATTGTAGAATGTCTACATTTGTATATTATGTAGATACGAACTTTAAACAAATCTTTTAGGATATAATAAAGTGAGTAATCATTTAAAATAACAGTTTATTGTTTGTTTGTTTACAAGTATGTTTGTTTGTTTGTCTGATGTCACTAGTTTGTGTATGTATACTTGCTAGGCAACGTCAAAGCATGTTTACTATTTATCCCCATTCATTATCTATTTTACTTGCCCTATTTCATCACCCAAGTCAGATGAACATCTGTTGTCGTTATTTTGCGTCAATTTGATATCATAAATAGACGGATGAAGTTCAACAGCACGTGTGCATTGCTAATTTTCCTGGTAGTAATTTGGGACGTGATACCGAGGGGGTGTGCGTTTTGTGACAGATGTTCAAACCATAAATACACGAAGCTGGTATTATTGCTACATTTAATGAAAGGATGTAATCAATGATAAAAGTTTTATCTGAAAGAGCAAAGAATTCAATAGACATTTCGAAAGAAGTTCAATACCGAGATGAAAGTATAGATGAGTTTCACACTTGTAAAATCAATTTGTGGAAGTGATCAATTTTATGCCAATTCTTCTTTAAATTGCTTTTAACGTAGCAACAGAGCAGAAATTTGTTCAATTTCTACAGAGTTCAATTATTTTGAACTTTACTTGGAATTACTTTGGTTTTTAAATAATATAAAGTTGTTATAAAATGAACTTTCTTGATTTAGCCTTTTCTCTATCTAATGGCATTTTATTTTTCTTTTGTATGGATGCGGGTTTTCCTTATCTTACAGCTCAAGATATTCGCCCATTCAGCTACCCGCTTTACCTCCTCAAATGCTCTTTTATTGTCCATCTAGGTGAACCTCACACGAGAATGTGAAGCTCGTGCCTGTGCCGCTCGCTTGCGAGATCCATCTAGATGAACTACTCTTTTCTAGCATGTTAGGGGCGCACCATTTGATTTCCAGGGGGGGAGCAGGAAGTTTTTACAAAAAAAAAAAAGTCCCCCCTTCATAGGCAGAAGAAAAAAAAAATTCACCCCTGAACATGGAATAGGGGAAAAAACAGTAATTTTCAAGAAAAAAAAATTCGCCCCCGAACGGGACGCGAAAAATAAAATCAACCCCGAACCCAACTTCCTGCTCCCCCCTTGGAAATCTAATGGTGCGCCCCTTATACACAATATGGGTATTATTTACAAATTCAGACCGTTTTCCCACTGATAATCCCTTTCAAAAGTTTATATTTACAGTAGCATATAGAAAGGATATTAGTCAAAAGAAAGCAATAATTACAGAATTTAAGTTTGTATATCATCAGTCGGATATTTAAAACTTCCTTTTCCTCGGATAAAATTGCGGTAAATGAATCTGGCAATTTGACATTTGACATTATCCACCATCACCAATCCCATTTATTAGATTAAAATTAAACCTGGTAACTGTAATTTTTCTTTGCGTCTATAAATCCATCTTCATCACCGGTAATAATAGTCTACTTACATCACCAATCACTAACAATAAGATCATTATTGAACTTGAAATTGTGTTACTCCAAAACAATCAAAATCCAATTATGTATTAATTGCTTCAAAATGTGGGTGTCAACTTCCAAAAACTTATTGGCCCTCTGTCAAGCAAAATTATGCGAGTGATACTTTATAGCTAATGAAGATAATAAGGGAAGGGAATTAGAAGGGAAAACTACAGCATGCAATATTATATTTGGAGGAAATTGTCGTTCCGTATTTTGGGTATGAAATTTGAGCAGGTTTCCGTGTAAGAGACAACATGTAGTCAGTTGAATTTAATGTTTCATTTATGATATCGGGAAAATTAATCGGCATGTTACTCTAATGTAATATTATATTTTGATTATTTTGATATTAGGCCAATTTTAAAATTCATGTGTTTTATGTCTCTGCTCGCTTCGATTTTTTAAGATTTTGAAATATTTTAATTATTTTTTTCTTATTTGTTCCTTAAGCTGCTGGAACTATGCTGTGCTTAAAATAAATACCGGTACTTTAAAAGTGTTTGATGGTCATTTATAAACACATTTCACACACTTTTTTCAAACCAGGGGTAGTCCATCTAGATGCACCTCACTTGCAAGCAAGCGCCGTAGGCTTGTTCGCTTGTGAAGTCCATCTTGATGGACTAACCAGGGCTAAAGTAATTTTGAAATAAAAAATTAAGAAGACCCTCTCCATTTTTGGAATGTGTAAACAAAGCTGTTGGCATATGAACTTTACACAGAAATAAATAAAGTAGAAACTCATTATAACGAAGTTGCTTAGGGACAGACAAATTACTTCTTTGTATCCAAAATTTTGTTATATCAGGGTTTTTAAAACAATAGATAACAAAAGAAATTAGTAAAATGGTACAGGAAAATTACTACTTTATAACAGGGCTTTTCTTATATCAGATTTCGTTATAATGAGTTTCTACTGTAATAAATTTGCAAAAAATGATATAATGATCTCCCTCCCTTATTTTACAAAAAGTTCAGACATAAAACACATAATTTATTTAACTTGGCCTTGGATGTGTGCAAGTAGAGCAAGAGATGCTTCTTTTCATGAAATTTCCTGTTAATTTATCAAACAAAATTACCTGAAATCAACCATTTAGGTTTTTATCTTGGGAAATTTGTCAATCATGTAAAGTCAGAACAATTTGTTCTATGATATAAATTTGATATCATTTTGGGTAGGGTGTGGTGATGGCGGTTTTTGGGTGATTTTGTACACTGCTTTTTATTTATGCTGGCAAATTTATAATTTCTAATTTAAAAATGACATTCCAAAGTAGGTTAATTATTTAAGAAATTTCCATACCAGAACAGAATTACAAAGGACGATGCCCTACATCATCAACTGGGCGTTGGTCGTACACTCTGCCAATAATCAACTACGGCACCAACTATAAACGTACAAGTCAAAATGAAATGATCAATTTGCAAGGGTGGCGTCTTTGCGCTAAATCACCATCGTACAGGATTATTAATAATATATGGCTATAGACAAAACCAATGATGATATGCTGTGGAGATTAATCAACGGAGATAGATAGGAGCTGTCATGAGGATGGGCCATATTGCTAATGAGAAAAACTCATTAAGCTCGCACAAGTTGAGGGTATATTTTATGTATCGAGATTATTTTCAAGCTGAAATGAGGTGATTTAGTTGCAGAAATAGATTTTTGAATTCTGTAATTACTATGGTAATCTGATAATATCGGCGCAGGAACGTAAGGTGTGCAATTGTTAATCTGTAAAACTTCCCTAGTTTATTTAATGGCTCATAAAAACTGTTTTTTATGCCCATCTGGTTTATAAATTTCAAAAATATTTAGAACTATTAACCCTTACACTGATGAATCCTAAAACATCTAACCCTAACCCCACTGAATCTCACAATATCCCATTCCACAAAGTTAAGAAATTCGCATTTACGTCATAGACCCGAGTTAGCTATGATCACGAAATCGCTGCCATGGCAGCGCCTGCTCAGTGGCTTGACATAGTGATAATTGGACCGGGAAGCGGGGATCCGGGTTCGAATCCAGGGGGAAACCTGTGATTTTTGACTTGAAAATTTCCGAGGAGATAGTTTT
>JXSR01S005015.1:81741-92424 GCA_000969725.1 Ophiothrix spiculata
GAGTAATAGTTGGGTCATCTGGAGGACTCCCGTGACCGTGGAGAGCGAAGGTTGGTTTCTCAATGGATTTGTCATCTTTGAAGGTTAATTAACGAAATTAGCGAGGGTGCCTCTTTTAAAAGTGTGGGCAATTTCCATGGCGAGCCAAAATCCAAAATGGCCGCCGTCGGCCATTTTGAAATTTGGTTTTCCGTGAGTTTGGTCTACAGCACTGATCAAAATGTGCTTTATGGGGTTTTTGAGGTCAAGGAATTCATATTTAACATCGGTTTTACTACTTGACCTTGTTTTGACCTTCAAATCCAATATGGCTGCCGTCGGCCATCTTGAAAAAGAGGTTTTTCACTATTTTTACCTACAGGCCTGAATAGCATGTGCCTTTAACGGTTATTAGGGATGAGGAATTCATATTTGAAGTCAGTTTTATTATTTGACCCCATTTCGACCTTGAAATTCAAGATGGCTGTCAATGTCGGTCCAAGATGGCCGCCAAAATTCCCGCCAAAAAGCTCTCTTTTCATTAGAATGGCCTAAAAATATTTTGTAAAACACTTCCATGTTCAAAATTTTCATCATGATTATTGGAAAAATGTTTTCTGGGGCTAATACAAATACATCCAACACCAATTATGTCTTTGTGTGTTGCATATTTCAAATTCAAAATGGCCGCCAAGATGGCTGCCAAAGTAGCTAATTTTCATTGACCAAAACAAGCTTTGAAATGCCTGCTTAGAGAGCTATCATAGACAACAAGAAATAACATTTTGGGTTACAAACAAGATTATTTGTCCCTAACTGTATAATAGCTTGCATCAAATCCAATTTAAATCCAAAATGGCTGCTAAAATAACATTTTAAGGCACAAAATAGATCAAAGTGACTTTAAAATGTATCAAAAAGCACCAAGTTATGTTCAAAATAATCGATGGAAAATGGCTTTGAAGGTAACAATAAAATATTTTCTTCCCAAATAAAGGGGTTAGAATGTTTTAAAATCTCAATATGGATCCTGTACTGAGATTCAAAATAGCTGCCAAAATACAATTTTATGCACAAAAAAGGGGTTAAATTAACTTTGAACAATATTTAAACTGTATCAAAAACACCAATTGTGCAATTGATGAAAAATGGCTATTTGGGTAACTTTGGGTGCATTTCTACCCCCAAAATGTTTAAAATACAATAATAAAACATTTCAAAGTTGTTTATACCATTTTTTGTGCCTAAAGGTGTATTTTGGCGGCCATTTTGGATCACATTACAGGTTCTATAATAGATTATAAACATGCCACAACATTTATATGGGAAGATAATGTTCTTTAATTGTTAGGCCTACCATAAAAGTCATTTGCCATCAGTTACGCTGTACAGCTGGTGTTCACTTTATTTGTGTCTGGAATTGGATTTTGGCAGCCATTATAGGATCTCAGTAGGGGGCGGGGTAACTGGGTATTCTGACCGGGTAACCACTAAAAAGGTGAGACCTTGACAGGTCTTGAGACTCGCAATATAGGGTATCAAAATCGACCTGGTACTCGCATAGGGTATTCAAGTTATCCTTATCCTGGCAGGATATCTGTAGAATTGTTGACAATGGTGCCTTAAATTGCCAATAAAAGTATTTCAAATACCTAGAAACACCTCTTAAAAGTGTTCAAATGGTGTATAGTTACCCTGGGACAGTTACATTTTACTTTTTCTTGTAATAATTATTTCGTTTCATTTGCGGTAAGTCTCAGATAGGGTATTTATTTGAAAAGGTATGTTTCGGATAGGGTATCCATTCGAACAGATATGGTAGATGTATGGTCTCAGATAGGTATCATTTCACTTATTCTTTTTCAATATTTGGTCTCAAATAGGGTCATCTTTGGAACCTGCGGAACTCAGGTGGTTAACCGGACACAAATATCAGTTACCCACCCCTCCTCCGGAACTCAGTACAGAATCACACTGATTATTCTGAACATTTGGTGGTTTTGAATTTGTTTCAAACAATAGTAATATTTTTTCCCATACAATGTTCCGTTTGTGCACATAAAAACACATTTTGGATCACAGAACAGGCTCCATATGCTCACACCCTTATTATTTGGGAAAAATACTAATAATTGTTACCCACAAGACCCTATCCTTCGATTATTCTAAAAATTTAGTGTGTTTGAAACAGTAAGCGTGTTTCTATTATAGTCACTCCGCAAATTGTTAACCATCATCTGTTTTGTACTCCACCAATTTGGTGGGTGATTAATTAACTGGCCTGTTTCTATTGCTGTGAAAAGGCGTCAACGGCTCACTCGAAACATTCACTTGTAAAAAGATGGTTGATGGAAGAAGATGTATCACCATCAACCAAATACTAAACCTTAACTCGTTTTTTTGTCACCATCAACCAGGTCATCCATCTATAAGTAGAAACACACTGAGTGTTTCGAAGTGCCTCTAACTCATTTTGCCACAGCAAAAAACGCATTTTGATGGCCACTTTGGATATCAATAAAGGTTCCATATTGGATTAAAACATGCTAAAACCCTTATTTTGGTAGAAATACTCCTTTTGCTACTTTTTTCATTCATTATTATGAACATTTGGTGTTTTTGATATTGTTTCGAAGTGCCTTTTAACCCATTTTTGCATATAAAAATGTATTTGGGTCCTAGAACAGGCTCCATATTGGACTTGAAACATGATTGTACCTTAGTTGGGAATAAATGCTGAAATTGTTACCCTCAAAGCCATATTCCATTGATTATTATGAACATTTGATATTTTTGACAGGGTTTCAAAGTGCCTCTAATCCAGTTTTGCACATAAAAAATATATTTTAACGACCATTTTGGATCCCAGAACATCCACCATTTTGATTTTTAACCAAGCTTACAATACAATTAGGGGGCAAATGATGATGTTGTAACCCTAAACGTTATTTCCAGTTGATTATTTTCAATATCAGGCATAATTAAAGGCTGCCGATGCCGTTGTCGACATTAATTAAATTCAGCTATTTTGTCGGCTATCTTGGCGGCCATTTTGAATTTGAAATATTCATCTGACATAATTTGGAGTCAGGTGTATTTGTTGTAGTTCCAGAAACTTTTTCCAATAATAATTTTGAAGATGAAGTGTTTTCCAAGATATTTTAGGCCATTCCAATGAAAATAGAGCATTTGGGCGGGAATTTTGGCGGCCATCTTGGACTGACATTGATAGCCATCTTGAATTTGAAGGTCAAAATGGGGTCAAATTATAAAACTGACTTCAAATATGAGTTCCTTGACCCTGAAAACCATGAAAAGCACATGCCATTCAGGTCTGTGGGTAAAAATAGTGAAAAACCTCTTTTTCAAGATGGCCGACGGCAGCCATATTGGATTTGAAGGTTAAAACGAGGTCAAAAGGTAAAATTGATGTCAAATATGAATTCCTTGACCCAAAAAACCCCATAAAGCATATCTTGATCAGTGCTGTAGGCCAAACTCATGAAAAACCAAATTTCAAAATGGCCGACGGCGGCCATTTTGGATTTTGGTCCCCCACGGAAATTGCCCACACTTTTGAGAGAGGCACCCACGCTAATTTCGTTAATTAAGATGATCTATCAAACTCTTGACAGTTGGAGTATTTAATAATTTAAAGGGTTTGTCAGTCGGAAAATAGTTGAATTGGACGAGTGGATACGGTATATTGCAAAATATAAACACAAGCTAGACAATCCTGATAATTCAGTACATATGCATTATTGTTTTACACTTTTCCGCTCTTTCAAACATTATAAATGTAGGTAGTGATGGTGTGGACGCTTGTTTTGCGTATACGGTGACAAATGCTCCCTGTATCCGCATACAAACAAATTTCCTATCTTGTTTTCATAAAATGCATAACCATATTGAAAGTACAATACATTTTACAGCTCCTTATTATCATATTCTCTATTCAAAAATATATGAAAATATATGAATATCTACTGGATATGAGTGTTTCAAATAGCAAATAATGAATCCTTACACAACCGGAAATGACATTTAAACAGGAATCACATCAATACATTCCATATTCTCAATGCAATAATTCAACATTAAATTTCTTATTGTGTTGTAATTTATATTGAGTAAACCTATAGAGAACCTGCATAAAAAGCTTGGAACTCAAATAAAATGTTCTTGAAAATCATTTGTGTATAAATTTGGTTTGAAATATATTATATTGTAAATAGTAATTTTATCTGCAAGAGAAGCAGTTAAGTTACGCACCTACTTGATTTTACAACTTGGCCTGCAGGTAGTGCTCATTCTGTTAATAATTTATACAAATTATTGTGTAAAAATCACTCGTGATGAGCAGAAAGTACAATCTAAATAGATTCAACAATATTTTAATTCTAAATTTACTTCAAATAATAGGTTGTTTTCAAACTCCATTTTTTATGCTCTGCGTGTTCAACTAAATCCGATGAAGATACGTTCTTTTGGGTTGTCAGATTCGTTACATGGTGTTGTTTTATTTATCCCTTTAAAACTACTCGTGTTTTCTTTCAACTTCGCTTTTTTCACATTTCATTTATATGTTAACATTTCTCTCTATTGTTTTAAAGATCAGAACATTTTACGACATTGTAAATGAAAGTAAATAGCAGTGTCATGACATTTGATGACATTTGAACGCGAGGAATTGTTGCACGATTATTCCATATTAATCATAGATCTTGCTTCTTGCTAACACATTAATAACTAATGTTAACATCAAGGAGCAGGCATGAGCTTTGATTGATTATACATTAAGACATTTCCTTCAACATGCTACTTCACACTTATCGGACAGTTATGTCTTGTATATTTCATGAACTGTTTCACTCAGTTCAATCATGAAAATCACATTGCGCACTCTAAACAACTAATGCTAGCGTAAACTTTTAATCTTAATCCAAATATCTTCAAATGAAACATGAGCAAAATACTATGAAGAAGGTGATGATGAAAATCTTTTGCAAAAGATAATTATTCTTTCAATTAAACTTTTGTTTAAAGTCAATTTCATTTGCTTATAATTTTAATTACGTCTGCGCATCTGTGTTTGGCAATGAGGTATACATTCCATCACAAATCAAAATTCCCATGCGAAAATGTGGTGAAGTGAATGGTTCCTTTAACTCAAGGTCATCATTCATTCGCATATGTTTGTGTAAAAGTACTCCTTAAATAAACATCACTACTTCTACTCCTGCGCTTATCCTCATCAAAGCCTTTTCAGCATCTAGATGAGCTCTCTGGTCCTAGAGAGATGATATACTTTTGAAGGTATAGTGACTATACACTCTGGTCCTAGAGTATATGACGTATTTTGGCATACGGTCACGGTTGCCGGGGAAGGTTACCCTACTCTTATTTCGAACGGCCGTAGCCTAGCCCGTGACGTTCTTTTACATCCGACAGTGTGTCAGGAACACTTCAGATGGGACCGACGCGACGGCTTTACGTGCCCTCCGAAGCACGAAGCAAGTAGAGCAAAGTTTCTTGCTTAAGGAAACAAGGATACGTACCGAGAGCCGAGACCGGTGTAATGAGACTAAAGTGTCCCCCAAAACGAGGAGTCCGGGTCTAATTGAACTACACGGAATAAGTCGCAATCGATGATTTATTAATCACACATGTACAAGTACGTTCTACACAATTTAACAGTAGCTAGGACATTTTAGTCACACGGACGCTGTATTTAATTACACCGGGACTCGACCCCACGACAGACGAATGCATTTGATTATGAGTCCAACGCTCTAACCACTCGGCCACGCTCCTCTCTACTACATTTTATTAATAACTTTACAACGATGGAAATCACCTAAAAACATATTGCAATGTGGAGTAGGATTTGAAGTTTTTCTTTGAAAATATCTGGGATAAAATTTTTGACAACTTCAAGGTCATTATTCAGAAGATGGATCACAAACAATTTACAATGTTTCTGGTATGATTATTAATTGATACTACAAGAAAAAGACGATTAAGTGCCTAACAGCCAACACTAAAATTACACGGTTTCCTTATTTGTGAAAAATATTTGCAGACTTACATTTCACATGTATTGTGAAAAAAAGACATCCTCATCCACAACAATTCAACAACCTCAAGGTCATAATCAATTATAAGTCGTAATTTTGGCAAACTAAATTGGTAAAACCTCTTAGAATTGAACATGTTATCATCCTTGACGTCTAACAGGTTTTAACGATGATCGTTCAAAACAAAAGTTCTTTAATTTACCTATACGCATGCACGATTCCCCAGTGGAGAATCTCTGAGACAAATTTCAAAACATCCTATCATTGTTGGCTTAAAGCGACAACCTTGCCATTGTAACACAACCCTACTGTGACGCAAACCTTGAATAAAGATTTAAAAAAAAAATCTTGAAGAGCGCAGCATTTCAATGTAATACAATGCTGTGTAAATCTGTATCTCAAAATGTATTTCTATGAAAGCAACAGTGTAGGCGATAAAACACTAATACAATGAAAGTATAAGACTTGTCACAAGTGTTTTGAATCGAAATTCAGACTTACATCTTGCACGAATTTTAGATTTTAAATATCACATATTTTTTAACAGTTCTAGTGTGCTCTGGTTCTATAATCAATATTAAAACAGCGAGTACTTATGAGACAAATTTACACGAGGAAACGTTGATATTGAACGCAATCAAACCTATTAAGTATCGACAATTCAGTTGAAAATACTAAAGACAAAACATTCCAAAGAAACTTTTGGTTTTGACTCGTTATGCTCTTATAATACGTAATTGTATATAATGGTAATTTAAAACTATTGAAGAATAGTAGCAAACAAAATCATCCGTGTATTTGAAATTCCATACCCAGTATACAAAGTCAGTTTTCTCTTAAGTGTAAGTTATATGCCCCATTTTGCATTTGAAGAAATACATTGTATAATTGTAACTGTGCAAATTTTGCACACGATGGGTATTCCTATTATCCTAGCCTTGGGCTGAGGAAACGAAATGCTTCTAAAGTATAATACGTTTTTACAGCTTATTCAAACAAAATCAGATTAATCAAAATTTATGATACTCTGTGGGATATGAGTGTTTTAATAAATAGCAAATAAAGAAATCTATAAAAGTCAGAAAATGACATTTAAACAGGAATTGCATCAATACGTTCACTATTCTCAATGCAATCGTTCAACATTAAATTTATGATTGCAGTGTGTATTGAGTAAACCTATAAAGAACCTGAATACAAAAACCTTACAACTCACATAAAGAAGGGTTTTGAAATCATTTGGGTGTAATTTTAGTTTGAAAGATATTAAAAAATAGCAATTGTATCTGCAAGAGTGGCAGTTTTGAATCTACTTGATTTTACAACCTTACTCGTTGGCAGTGCTCGCTTTTTTAATGGTTTACACAGCTAAGAAACGACGACTTTTATATTTATTTTTTTTAAATTCCACTAGTAGCACAATAAAAATACATTTAAAAACAAGAATGTTCATATTTATATATATTCTTATTCAGGTTAACTACTAACTAGTGTTTTCTTTGTATTTAAAATGTAATAATTATAGACTTGGTTGTTTCACCTTGAAAGCTTGACAAAATGTTTCGCAAGCTAGAAGCTGAAAAATGTAACATACCGAGTGAGTCAAAAAAACTGCAATAGTTAAATAAAAGCCATATTTTAAGAACAAGAAATACCATGAACATGAAATGTATATATCTAAATAGATCACAGATTTACCTTTAAAATGGTGAAAGAATGGGGGAAATTAATAAAGGCGTCATAGAGATACACTTATTTGAATAGGAAGGCATAAAAACAGTTCTGTCCAACTGTCGTGCATATGTTTTATTCAATACGTAGGACACAATTATGACATTCTCTTTTCTCTTTGGTTTGGGTACGTTGAAAAGGGTCGTTTGAGCTTGGTGGCCCTGAATATTCAATATTCGGTTGAACGTGGACTGGGACACATGTGGCAGAGGATTTCTTTGCGAGCTCACTTCGGGATCCCTTGCCTGACGAACGCGGTCGACGTTTCTCCTGCTTCTTGCCGTTCGCGGTCTGCAAGATTTCTCTTTATTTAGTTTATGGACTGTTCTTGTTCGTTTGAATTTCGCCTGAATTCATAGATGGTGGATGCTCATGGTACACCCGATTGGGAGAATGCACCCCGGCATCTCCGTTTCACTTCTGCATGAGATTTGGTTGTAAAATAAACCTCAGCAATAAGAGCGCGTTGCTCGTTTGTAAACTGATCTTGAGGCATTTTAAACAGTGACTGATTGATAAGCGCTCCCTTCTAATACAGTACCCCCAAACGTGTCATTTTGCACTTGGAAAGTCCGCCTAAATTATCTTTTATATGTAAATTAATAGATTAAGAGGAGATTTTTACTGGAACAAGGTAATCGGTTGGTGTTATTATTCAAGAGGTGCATGCACGTCAGTATTGGTACTTACTCGTTATGAACTGTCGTTTGACGAGGCATGCTCATTTGGACAGAACTGTTTTCATACCATAATATTCAAATAAGGATATCTTTGCAATGCCTTTATCAATTTGCATCATTCTTTCACCCTTTGAAAGCTTTATTCATGATCTATTTAGAAATTAATATTTTTTGTTCGAAATTACTTTTGTTCTTACAATATGGCTTCCATCTAATTATTGCAGTTTTTTTGACTCGCGTGGTATAAATAGATACTCATCTTTTATCTAATGAAGATGAGCTTTTTAGATCGTCAGATTCGAAGATGTTACATTTTTCCTATGAAAACTGCTCGTGTCAACAGACATCTCATCCTGTCACATTTACAGTAATTATCTATATATTTGTTAACACACTTCTAAACGCATCATCATCCTTGACGTCAACAGTTTTTAACGATAATCATTCAAGACAAATGGGATTTTATCTGTCAAATCGGTACTCCTGAGTGGGATACAGTCCTAGAGATATAGATCTTAAGGATGAAATAGCGATGCATCTAAACAAAGAAATGCTAGTTAGTTTCGAGCGAGGAAAAATTCATATTGTCGTTGTAGCTTGGTTAACATAACTCTAGCGTGATGCAACACTCGAATGAAAGCGACAGTAAAGTAAAATGTCATTGCTTTTCTATGAAATACGATGCTTTAACTTTGGGTATATACGATACGATTAGAGTGTAAATTTCAATTCAGGCAGACCATGGAAGTAAGAGATATCTCCTGTTTCCATGGGCAGACGCATTAGCATCGGGCAAGCGGAGAGTCGAAAAAACAAACAAACATTGATACCGATAAAAAGAAATAAATCCGGATTTGTGGTATAGTATATACAAGATGTTTTCCATTTTTAATTGCGACACTATGTGTTAACTTTTTAGGAAAAGGGCCACTTTGCAGAAGGTAAGATGGATTTTCTGAAGAGGTTCTGATACAATTGTCTAGTTCAAATGTTCTGAAAATGCATAACAATGCATTTTGTCAGTTTTTGTAAAATATTTTGTTAACCCTTTACTTACTTATTCAATGGAGTCAATAAGTGTAGATAATTCCGACTTGAAAGTTTGCAATCCGTAGTAAATCTGTTGTGTTTAATCGAGCAAAAGCATCTACTTTGTTAAACAGTTCTCTTTTGTGTGGTAGATTAATTCGATACTTCTGTTGTCAATTACAATTTTGTTAACTATTTTAAACTAAAACCTTTGTCTTTTTAATGACATAATATACGAAGCATTTGAAAAGACGTAATGTATGGTGATATCATATACATTTAAACCAAGTAAGCAATTCACAAGGGGTTGATAAGAATAGTCGGTAACGTCAACCTCGTTTCCATATAGATGTACCCTAAATACTTAATGTATGGCACATCATACTTTGCTCAAATATATGCAGTGGCGTAGCCAGACATTTTTATCAAGGGGGCAAGACGGGGCGAAGACTTTTTGATGGGGATAACTCCCAAATGAGTAGACACAAAATGGTACACCACATTTTTTTACTATAGCTTCTTTTGTAAAAAATGACATGTTTTGGTCTTGTTTTTCAAAGACTAAAATTCCTACTTGTTTGAAGGAAATTTTACAATTTCAGCGCTTAATTGTTATGACGTTTATGTGCGCGCGAAGCGCAAAAAATGTTTAAACTTTTTTGTTACAATTACGAAAAAAGATTTTTTTAATATGAACTGATGGCACTGGAATGATTTTTTCAGGGGGAAATAAGGAGGGCTAGGCTTCTTTCAGGGGGCAATTGTCCCCCCTCCCATGCCCCCTTCTAGCTACGCCACTGAAAACGTGTTCCTGACCACAAAGCCAACAGATTTGATTCGCTGAATAGATGGAAAAAATTACATTCATTGTAAATCAGCAGCCAAATACTCAAAGATGAAGCAAAACAGAAACTTGTAGAATGTCATACATTGAGTGTCTACGGTACGCCCATGATTATCCTGTCAAGTGACAAAATCTTAGTTGAAAGTAGTTGAAAATACTATAGACTGAAACAATGAATTCATTAGAAAATCAAGGCAAAGTGTCTTAAGGAAGTCATTCACAACAATCACATATTTGTCTACATACATGTCTTCTGTACAACACTCTTAAAAAGAAAGGATCAAATTGATCCGATAAAGTATCAAATATGAGCTTACCCTTTTCCGGATCAATTTTGATCCAA